>JBBPSC010000014.1:0-61484 GCA_038093395.1 Baorangia bicolor
CGATTTACGGTTGCTTTCGGGGCCCGCATCGCTAGCCTCCTCCGCGTCGTGGACATCGTCGTCGTCGTCGTTCCTGCAGGACTGGAAGACGTTGCCAACGCTGGAACAGATGCGGAGGACCTCTGGACAAAAAATTCGGTCAACTTTTTGTTCTTGTCTCTCAAGGATCTTTTTGCAGGCATTTCAGTTGCTGGTGTCTGCCTCGAGGACGGTCGACAATGAGCTCGCTCGCGGTACGCTCGTGAAGAACGCGTGGTAACGTGACAAAACGTACCTCCGATAAAATCCCTTACGTAATCCATCCGAAAGCGGTATCCCCTTAACGCGTTTGGCACCAGCCAAGTACATAGACGATATCCGCCAGTGGCACATAGTGTGAATCTTGCACGGTCGATGCCCACTTACGCCGAGTATTGAACACAACCTGGCTGTTTGCGATTATCTGGAATAACTACAGTGCGGCTAGTGCAACTTGATATCCGAACCGTCCGAGCGAATGTATGCAATAACGATCTAGTAGCATGTAGAGAAATGTCCTGCAAAATGCTGTATAGGAGATGCGGATGTCTCTACGGGGATGCAATGTACAGTGCATGAAAACAAGTGGAGTACCATGTCAGGTGTGGAAAGCATTTAGTATGCAATGGGTTCGTGTTCGTCGATCGTTGGGTGTCTACTGTGTGATGCTGGTTGCGGGTAGAGCGGCGAAGGAGGGTGGGAATGTCGAGGCGATGATGCATTTGTTGATGAGTATTGTGATTGTGAAGGTGTGCGCGAATGCGATCCAGCAGATGGTTGCAAGGACCAACGCCGTGGTAGGAGTGAACCAAGTGTCGTAGAGCCTGACTCCTCGGAGTAGGCACTGTGTTCGTCTGTGACAATATCCGAGGGGCTCTCTGGATACGGTTGGTTGATATTTGGATCTAGGGGGATGTTCCTTTCTGGCGTGGGATTTCTAGGCCGTCCTGCCATGTCTTTTTCGTCGTCACCCTTCTCTAGAGTCGACGCATCTGAAGACGGTGCTTTACGTCGTCGAAACCTTGCAGGCACCTTTATCAAACCCAGGTTGACAAGGGTGTTGACGAACATGACGATGACGGCAACAGAGATGATGACGGCAATAACAATGCCGATCGCGACGCGAGGAATGGCTGCGACATTGAGGTTTTGAATAAACGCGATCAGCAGACCAGTACATATGACACGAGTGAGTGCCAAATATGTTGCGAGAATATCGGCTCCCCTCGTCTTGTGAGGTCTAAGGAACAGCAGGTAGGCGAGGACCATACATTCGATGACCAGGATGGATATGACCTGCACCTCTCCATTCGCTTGGGCGAAAGCAGTGAATATGGCTTTCACAAGAATGCCGACAAAAAATGGTATGCTCGCGAAATACCTCTCTGGGCGGTATTGGGCGAATAGAGGGCCGTATGCGGTGATAGTTTTAGACTGCGTGTACAGTGCATACGGTGTGGCGCGCATTGCGAGGCGGACGACGTGGATGAAGGAAAAAGAGAGATAGCCGAACACCCCTAGAAAGAGTACTACCGAAAGTAAGATTGACAACCAGGAGTCTTTGAGTGTCCACTGATACAGCGCGAAAATAGTGACAGGAGTGAGTGCGACGAAGCACTAGTGCAGATGCGTAAACAAATATCTCGAGGTCAGAAAGCCACTCTATACTCACCACACGCAATAGCCACGCGCACACGGACGCTGGATACAACTCTCTTCGGCGCAACAAGTTGGTGTATTTTGTCTGCCGACTAGCAAGCACCACAATGCCGTAGCCTAGCGCAAGTGTCGCTGTCAAGATTGCCAAAGCCATCAATGCCACGAGGAATACAGTCATGAATGCGTTGGCTGTGGCGATCCCCACATACTCGACGTAGATGGGGACACCAGCCTGGAGTACATTACTGGAGGTTGCAGTGACAAGTTGGACAGTTCCGGCGCTATCTAGCTGTTGGACACTGCTAGAAAAAGTCGGCAAGACAGATTCTGGTGCCGTGAGATTGCCCAGTGCCACCAATGTCTCTGTCGCAAGGTTGGTCGTTTGATAACTGGCGAGGGATGTAACCACAGCGTTGTAAGGGCTTAGTTTCCTATTGACCAAAGCTACCGCTGAACCAGAGGTTGCATCCGCCATGTTACCCCCAGTAAGGTGGCGCATGTTGTTGATCGAAAGCTGGATTGGGGAAGTCGCCGAAGCCGGAAACAGACCCAGTGCCCATGAAAAGTTGGTCGCAAAAGCAATGTAGACCGACGAGTAATTTAGATCAAGAAGAGCCGTCGAAGCTGCCCACTGGAAGAGATAAAGCAGGTCGAACAAACGATATAGTGCCAGAGCATCGGGTGATTGCGAATACCAAATTGCGGAAAGAAGCGCAAGAAGACCCAGGGCGCCTGTGGCCCACTCCACTGCGACCTGGTGAGCCGACCACCCATTAGACAAGGTTGCCTGAACGCAAGCCTTGAGCTGGCCGGTAGTGACATCGGTGAGTGTCAGTTGTGCATAACTACCAAATGCTGAGAAGCGACGCCAGAGGAATCGCCAGAGGAAACTCACGCTTCAAGATCTGGTATCTGAAAAGCTATGCTCGGGATCTTGTCATTTACGCCCAGGGAAGAGGGAAGTGGGATGGAATCCGATCCAGTAAAGTTGTAGGTCGGTAATGGGCATAATGCACCATTGAACAAAGAGCAAAGGTCAAGTGTGAAGTTGACGGGATGCATTCCATAGACATTCAACACGACGTTGGCGGACACGCTGACGTTGGGTTCCTGCCGAGAAAAACGGTATGGGATTGAAACCAGGGGAACAGTTGGTGGTGGGACTCACGACACTTGCTGCAGAGATGTTAAACCAGATGGAAGAATTCTTCTGAAAGTAGGCAACATCAAATTGTTGGATAAGGAGAGCATCAGGTTCTGAACAGTAAGTGACAGACGACGTGACTGGAGAAGGAATATGTGAGTCATTCTACGACATGCATTTAGTGTTTAGCAGGTTACAACAGACTCACAGAGCGAATCATCCCTAGCAGAAACCTGAATAACAGGGATAAGAAATAATAGGGGAGCAAGACGTCGCATCCGGGCGACGAGCATGTTGGTGGTGGAATGGGTGGGGAGCCAAAGGGTGGATATGTGCCAGCTATCACGGGGATGTTGGATCCCTCACTGAGATAATATAGCGGTTCATTGAGCTGCGTGTTGAGGGCATGCTTGTTTCCATTGTACTCACAGTTCTATTGTTGTCAAGGCTGTGGTTACGAAGTCTAGGCCTTTGTTCTCGATTCCGGAAACCACAACACCGCTTGAGAAACACCCGAGTCGGGCTCAAAGACCGGCAAGGCTAAGGACTGGAAGGGATCGGAGACTCGAAGGTGCTGTGAGACAAAATGTAAACCCAACATATGAGTGTCAATGATGCTTACAACTTTCGGGCTCCAACTTCATGCGCAATTGCCACCATTGCCGAAATTAACCGTTACGGTAGTGGCATGGAAGAGGTGGCTGTGCCATTCCTATTGCCATTAATAGCACCGGTTTGGACGGCCTCGGATTCAGCACTGAGTGCCACTGACTCTTCTTTGATGACTGACCAGGTACATATAACGCGAGTATGTACTACTTATTTACTAGCCCGATAATCGTGTGGTCTCGAGTAGCAGAGACCACACACGACCCACCAATGGCAAGCGCGCTCGTTACGTCAAGTATGTACAACGGTCGTAGTTCCCACCTTGGTTCGCGCCCCACCAGCTGGGGAAAAGATGGGAAGTTCCTGCCGCACCCTGGACTGCAAAGGAAAGGATGAACACCATCACTTGGGTTCCCCCATCGAGAGCTGCTCCAACTCTCAGCTTCGGCACGCAAGATGACTGGCTGGCGAAACTCACCAGCTCCAATGATGTAGTTATATCGAGCGAACCAACGAGGATAGCGTGTACGCAGCCACCACTGGGAAAGGAAGGCAACCGCAAAGTAAGAGAGGATCGACGAGTTGATTCCTACGCAAAGCCATCCGATGAAGTACCTGTGGCGTTTCAGTACACAAGAATCACCTGAGTGGAGTCTAGACATACGCAATCACTGGTGTGTAAAGATAATCCAACCGCAGCTTCGGCCAAAAGCGATGCGCAACCCAGAATGGGATGGGAACGAATAAACCGACCAGGTAGGCCCATGGCACCCACTGATACCTCTGTCCTGCCGAAAACAGCTCATGACTGAGGCCACCCCAGGCGATAGCTTGAGAATTATATTGCTGCGGTTGCTGACCAGACCAAATATTCGTTCCTTGGATTGAAAGAAGAATATCTCGCTGATTATCAATAATGGAGTTCATCAACACTGCATGAACGTGAGTATTGGCTAGGTTCAGATAACTACTTGATCCCCCTCACCAAAGTTCAATACGGCCCCCAGCAGGGTGCCAATAATCTGGGCCGTAAATGCCGCACGGGGAGGAAGTTTCGAGTCTGCCAAAGGTGCGATAAATCTACGCAAGAAGATAGTAGAACCTGAACCTACATTGAGCAATCTTGAGATCCCGCAGTAGCAATTCTGCCTGTATCACCGTATCTGTCAATAGCGCTTCAGCTTACCTAACGTTTGATGAATTCATGTAATCTTACTATAGCTGTATAGCACGAAGTACATGTTCGCCATTGGCTTGCCAGGATGTAAAAATCCCCCAATCATTTGCACGAACCTTCCCTTCGTCAGTACCATGTTCAAATCATGAATGAAAAGGTTACCTACGGTTGTATGATAAAACTTAAACCAGTGATGGCAAAAAGTGCTCCAAAAAAGAGAATAGACAACGTAGCCAACAATGTTGCGATTGCAAAGCCCCACCTATAGATAAAGGTTCAGTGGTCTTGCAATGCGATCACTAAAGAATAACTCACCAGGGCAGCGTGGAGTCCGTCTTGTAAATAACGACCAAAGCAACGATGACGGAAAGCAGGAATGATACGAAATACCAGCTATTTGGTGCATCCGGATACTTTTTTTTTGTCAGAGTTGCTTCCGGACAGGCCGCGAGCAACTTACTTTAAGCATCTCTAGATAATGAGGATCAAGCTCCTTATTCTCATCCGCATTCCTCACGCCGTCGTTCTGCCAGAACTTCCAATTGAACGTATTCCAGGATTCCTTGAGAGCCCGGGGGTTCGCCCAGCTCCACGCGGAACGAAGGTCATCCATGTTCCAGAGAAGGAGGTGCGTGAACGTTGCAGCGAGTCCCAAATTTGTGGTTAGTAAGTTGACCACCCATGTAGAGGAATACCAAGGAAGCCCTTGCTCCGCAAGCAAAGTTGGGTCGATCTCGTAGTTTGAATTGAGAATCAGCGTCTGATTATACTGCGTGCCATTCTCATAGTAAAGTAGTTGAGAAAGCTAGCGAGGGAAGAGCGATCAACGCATGCTACATGATTGGTTGGATCGGACCTACGAATGGGAAATTCTGCGCCTGCCAAATGTTGTTATAATATACTGCAACAAAGACGACCCTAGTCGAGTCATGTCATCATGTTATGCAGATCTCGATAAGTTAACCTACATGCAGAGAATGTAGCCAATGAAGTTGGATACCTGAATGGGGGTTAAAATTGCGCGAGTCGTTCGGTGAACGCAGCCTTACTTGCGCTTTGAGAGGAATGGTCATCGGATTGACACCGCCTGAGATATACTATAGAGGACAGTCGGTTACGGGACAGACAGAAAGTCGCAAGTAGCGCTTACCTGCCAGTCGAAGCAGATAGACAGTAATCCAAGACCTTCATTACCGTTGGTGCCGCCAAAAACACGGGAGAATGCAGGGCTATTTGGGTTTGCCAGACAGAAAATAGAGAACCCAGTGAGCAACGGGAACATCCACTCAGGAAAAAGTTCCCAGATAAATATCCTGTCCGTCATCGAGTCAGAGATATCAGGGGTGCACACTCTCAAACTTGTCATCGAACAACTTACGCGCCAAACACATAATAAAACATCCTGAGTTTTCTCTTTGCTGCCTGTCCGCCTTCGTACAGGGCATCGAACATCGAGATGAGGGGAAGCACTATAGGATACAACATCTTGGATGGGTACAGCAGAACGGCTGCACAGGTGCCATAAGTTCAAACATCTGGGTTAAGTGTCTGGACGAGTACATACAGCGCATCATTCCACCAATTCCGTAACCCAGTAGTTGACTCGAGAAGAGGAGGAAAATCGAAGCGCCGACATTAGGAGTAATGCCGTAGTACAAACGCTGGACTGCGAGGACTTCGGTGCCAAGGGCGGAGTTTGCTGCTGCGCTGGCCATGATGATAATGAAGGCATTTTCTTTCTTGTTGAATGGCCCCTGTCGACACGTTCAGCATTAGTCGAGGAACCCGGATATGATAAATGATTTACCGGGTTCAACCACCTAAAGTAGCGATTACGAGGAATAAAGGTTTCCATGAAGATCCCCAGTACATATGACACAACAGCAAGAAACATCAGGGAAACGAGCACAGTTTGCTGGCGATAATGATAAAGAGAATGTAGTTGCAACAGTAGACTTGACCCACCGGTTTGAAATAATAAATCTCAGCTGTTGAAAGTCATAAGTAAAGGACCTCCGCGGGAATGATGTCACACACCAAGCACTCCTCCGAAGGTAGAAAGGCCAATGCCGATGAAGAAGGCACGGAAAGTCCAAGGGTTTAGACTCGGGTCATCCGAAACAGAGATGACATGGGTTGCGATGTCACGTTCGTCCTGTAGGACAGCCTCGGTGCTCTCAGCTTCGGTGGTCGCGGTCTCGACGTCATGCTTTTCGTGATATGACTTCTCGTCGCTGACGCTCGGGGTTTCGTTACCACGGTAAGGGGATGGTTCGAGAACATCAGTGATACCTCCTGGGTGAGCCATGCCAGAGGGTGGGCCACCGCGGTGTGAAAACGGGGCAACTATTGCGTGTGCTATAAATCATTGTTCCATCCAGGGGAGAGCTGAGAACCAGAATTACATGCTACACGAAAGTTGATGCTTACCTCACCAACTTTCGGGTTTATGTTCGGCAGATGCTCAAAATGCATGTGGTACTGGCGACATAACTGAATAAGATATAGTTCGAGTTATGAGATCCGTAGGAAAACGGACTTCATAAATAAACAGGTGACGTTAGTACGTAGGAGCGTTTCAAAAATACGTAGGTACATACCTTCAGTTGTCCCCAGGTTGCCCATATCAGCTGTGCCACTGATCCCAGGACTGTGAGTCTGGGATGGTTAGTGAGTCTTTCCGGGCTTATTACATCCGGCCAGACCTAACCGACAGGCACAATATCACTCTGCAGCCTATTATATCGTCACATCCCTTCCCATGAGCCACGCAGACATGTGACCAGTGCTGTCATGAAGCGCAGATAAATTAGAATAGGTACGCTGAATACACAGCGGTTATCGATACCCGAGCCAGAGACTGCGACCTGGTCAAAATCCATGAATCAACAACTTTCAAGGAATCAATTGAGACCTCTGCCGAAGTGGCGAAACAGCTGGGCGGCCGGACCAAGGGTGACCTCCATTGCATTCTGTCTCCCACTTCACAAGGGCATCCTCGTCCCATACCTTGTTGGAGATATCGTCAGGTTCCTTCAGGAACATCTCCCCTTGAAAGGTGGGAGGTAGATAATCATTATGCACAGGGTGTCTTGAAAGACGATCAAGAACGTTCAAATCGTGTTTCAATTAGGAGAACTCACGCATAATGAGGATTATATCTGTATCCTTCAGAATAACCAAGCTCTTTCATGAACACTGTAGGTGCATTCCGCATCGCCATCGGGACCGGTGCGGTGACATGCATTTTCGCTGCCACCTCGGCTGAATTATAGGCTTCATACGCACGTGTACTCTTTGGAGCTTCAGAGAGATAGGCAACGAGATGGGCTAAGTTAATGCGACATTCCGGCATTCCAACTTGTTGACAAGCATGCAAAGTCGCGATTGCCTACCAATTGTGAATCTGCCATGAGCGACCACACAATAATTTTGATTGACTCACTAATGGTAACGCATGGTTATCCGCGAGCCCGATATCCTCGCTCGCACAGACAACCATCCTTCGGGCAATGTATAAGGGATCCTCGCCAGCAGTCAGCATACGTGCCAGCCAATACATTGCCGCATCGCCCTGACTACCGCGTACAGACTTGTGAAGAGCAGAAATCATGTCATAATGACTTTCACCTGTCCGATCGTACGAGCAGGACATCGATTGTCGCAACGAAGCAAGAAGCTCCTCTTCTTGGATGCTGCTCTTGGATGCGAAAACGAGCTCCAGCAGAGAGATTGCTATTCGCGCGTCCCCGGCGGATAGAGATATGAGTGATGCGATGATGCGGTGCGTCAATTGGGGATAGGACGGAAATGGCCCTTCAATGTTGCTCGATTCTGCCGATCCTTGAGTCGCGGAGGGCTGGTCAGAACCTTGGGAACTAGTTGGTTGTTGCACAGCCGACGACGCAACTGTCTCATTCGTGCAGGAAAGACGCTCCACCGCACGAGAAACGATTCTTCGCATCTCCTCGTCTGTGAGGCGTTCCAACGTGAACACGCTGAATAGGGGGTCAGATGTTACAAATTGACATTTGATCTCACGGACCGACAACGGCTCATGAGAGCTCCCGTCAACTTGAAGGATGGGTTCTCTGTTGTCGCCCCTATCATCTGGGTGTATACATTAACTATCACAGTGTGGTGGTACAGCGACCGGTAAATCACCTGGATCTGGCCTTTCTCAATGTATGGTAAAAATATATCCTAGAATCCTTTGAGATCAGCGCATCTAGGGGGAAGGAGAAGCATACTTGCTGAGATTTATTAAAACGATGGATCTCATCCAAAAACAGAAGGGTCTTCCTGCTAGGGGATGTAGTTACTGAAACATCATGATATAAGTCACCCGCATACCTCCCCGTCAACGCCAGAGACCCCTTTGCTTCTTCAAAGATATTACGAACGTCATTGATTCCTGATGAGGTGGCGCTCATCTCTTTAAAAATGCAATTTGCTTCTCTAGCTACGAGTCTCGAAAGAGTTGTCTTTCCACAACTGTGTTGTTTGGACATGAGTCCATACCTAATCGCGCGGACGATGGTCACTCACCCCGGTGGGCCCCAAAATATGATGCCACCCAAGTTTCCAGATCCAAGCAGGTTCCTCAGCAATGAATGGGGTCCAGTCAAATGCTTTTGTCCGACGAATTCATCAAGACTCTGTGGACGAAGCCTTTCCGCTAGGGGTTTGTTAAATTTCGCGGTCGCATCGGATGCTCGCTTGTTGGTATGTTTTTGGCTACTGGACACGGGCTGCGTCATGACCAAGGACGAGACCTCGATTTTTCGTTTCTTCTTGGATGGTCCAGCTTCAGAGTTCATATCAGGGGAGATGGTCGATACAGTGCGAGGTGGTTTCAAGTTACTTCCTTGACCCTGAGAGAATATCGGAGCTAATTTGCCTTTTGATTCTTCTTTGGCGTGTAACTGGCCTCCACTGGTACTCGATTTGTATTCTGAGCATCCACTATCTAGGTGGTTGTTAATGTCCCGTTCGAGAACAGAGCACGAACATGCGGGGCTATGGGTCAACACTAAATCTCTGCACTAAGATCATGATGAGAAATGCCTCGACCAACCAAGTTATCGAGGCTTGGAGCGTCAGGACGAGGTCAGTAGACTCGACCGACGCACATAGTCCGTTGACATACCAGAAGTCATACGACAGTTTATTGGAATCTACACAACGCTCT
Organism: Baorangia bicolor; assembly: GCA_038093395.1. Classification (NCBI taxonomy): domain Eukaryota; kingdom Fungi; phylum Basidiomycota; class Agaricomycetes; order Boletales; family Boletaceae; genus Baorangia; species Baorangia bicolor. The sequence goes on from JBBPSC010000014.1 coordinate 9,799, forward strand.
GCCGATACACGCGACACTGAAGATTAGAGGAAGTTGTTGAGTGGAAGAAAAGACTGACTAAGTTCAATGATCGAAGTAATTATGTACTAGACTTAGTATTACGTTCAAGGGGCACTGGCGGTCGCGGACTCATTTCGGCACAAAAGACTCCGCTCACTCAGACGTTCAACCATAGAACACTAATTGGTATTTGACATTCCTCAGGTTAATGGCTCTCTCAAGCTCATGAAACGGAGTAGCAGATCTATTAGCTTCTGCGTTTGGCGCAGTGTCCCAAGGCTGTTCTAGGGGACACATAGCAAGTATACATCCAACTTTCTATACCTGGTGTCACACTAACGCAACAGCCGACGACCCATCACGACCGAGTGTTCTAGCCATCCTTCCCGTTATATTGATTCTATAACGAGCATGAGCATGGGAAGCCTGCTGCGCAACGAGACTTGCCTTGGAGGATATTGTTCAGTTTGTTGACGCGGGACGACACGCTGAGGTCAATGCTCTTGTCGCCAAAGTCTACCACAATCCCACCCATGAGAGAGGGGTTAACCTGGATGACGATGAAGAAAGGCGAAGCTAGGCAATGCTAAAGCGCAAACCTTATTGACCACTTTCAAGGACTTGGCGTGTTGCGCTGCTTGTGACTGCTTGAGGACTGACTCGAGCTTAGCAGCAGCATCCTTTGGGAGTGGGGCGGCCGAAGTGACAATGACCTCCAACTCCCCCTTGTATTTTGCAACAAGCTCATTGAAGCCGTCAATGACGCCTTGGGTCTCGCCCAGTCTGCCGTTGTCTGAAAGGACAGCAAAGAGATTTTTGGTGACGTCGGAAACTGGCTCCTTCTTTGGGCCCTCTGCCTTTGCATAGAGTGCAGCCAGACCAGTGGCGCGTTCCTTTGCTGAAAGCGTCGGATTTGAGATGAAGGCGTTCAGCTCGGGGGTTTCGGCAATGGATTTCGAAATGGTGCTGAGCTCTGTCTGTACTTTGGAGAGCACCTGAGGCGACTTGGCGAGAGATGCGGAGTAGAGAGCGTTGGAGTACTTGAGTGCGATGGAAGAGGCCGCCCGCCGTCCGAGGGTGGACGCGACGACGGAGGTGCGGAGAGCTGAGGACAACATTGGACAGACCAGTGACGGATGAAGAGACCTGGGACAAGAGCTACTTTCGGAGTTTGAAATATAAGCGGGACAGGCCGGCCTTGCCCGATTCCCAGTTGCTCGAGGGTCTTTTGCTCTTCACCCGAGTGCATCATGCCAGCTGTCAACGGAGTGCACATCACATCGTCCGTTTCAGAGCCTCGTCCTTACTTTGTCCTCGTTACCGGCTTTGGTGTGAGTCCCCCTTACCCAGTAGTTTGATTTATTCCATCCATCTTGCCTGCACCTGACCTCCACCGGGTCCAGCCATTCTCGCGCTATGCCGTCAATCCTTCCTGGCTAGCCGTCCAGCCCCTCCATAACTCCGTCATACACGTCGAGGTGCCAGTAGAACCAGTGACCCACGACGACCCTCGAAATCCCCCACCATCCATCCCAATCCCCGATCCGACCACAACCCTCCGTGAGATCCGCATAACAGCCCTCAATGTACCCGTCACATACGAGGACGTGTTAGCCGTCGTTCCAGGCTTTCACACCCGTCCCCCTGTTCTCCCCCCGATAGAAAATGCCTCCCCTCCTCCCCCGGGTGGGTATGACCTTGTCCTTCATGTAGGAGTCGCTGGTCGGGGACCACTGCGGATCGAAAGAATCAGTCACAAATTCGGTTATAATATGAAGGACGCGAATAGGCGTCATGCGCCGATCGTCCGTGTTGCGCGTGAAGACGCGAGTCGGGGTCCTTCTGAGCCTTCACCGGCGGAGCGGATGGAAAGGGCACGATTGGGGTATGACATCGAAGGCCCCATCGACGGCAGCGAACCCCCGAAACGCGGATTCGGGAAGGGATATGAATCATTTCCGGAAGAGATCTATACCGACATCGACGTCGAAAAACTTGTACATCATCTTAAAAAATCTGGCCTCGAGGTGAGCGTATTGTTCTTCATCTGTGACGTTGCTTTGTGAATACCTGATCCGTGTGTTTTGTTTCTCTTCTTTATCTTTTTTTTTTTGCAGCAAGTTTATTCTTCCTTAGATGCTGGACATTATTTGTGCGACTTCATCTACTATTGCTCCTTGGCGGAGAGTAGACGTTCTATCCCCAAGACCGATAAGCCGACGACTAAAGTGCTTTTCTTACACTGTCCCCCGGTAGATCAACCTCTGAGCACAGAGGAAGTCACTGAGGCGATCAAGAAGTCGATTGTTTGGTTGTGCACTTCTCCTACTTCGTGATGCTTGGATTTCACCGGTTTACCTTTGATTGTTACGATACCAACTTTTCTCGGAGATGAGGGACTTTGCAGTGGGAGTTTCTCGACCTCTTTGTTTACAATCAAGCATTCTCTTGTTATTATTTCCTCTCCAACGTTACGTCTTTGTGTGAGTTACAAAGTAGGTAGCGGCCTCGGCAACTTCGGCCGGTATGCTGTGATTTGAAGTTTGCCCTATGATAGACATGGAAATGATGCAAGCCTTTCTCAAGCTCTGGTCTTGGAACCACCCAAAAACCACGCTGAGCCGAGCGGGGGATCGATCGATCAACATAAAAGGTCGATACTAGTCACCACCGAATGATCAATCCATTCCTCTTCAGGATATCGTCTCTAGACTATGGCTACTAACATCACTTTTCATGAGGGTATGCACATACGTCTCGGACCTGGGATTAACACCTCAGAAGACTGACATTCGCTAGGCTCTGTCAGCGCCGCCGAGCGATCCGAGTTGCTCAAACAAAAAGGAGTCACAATCTGGCTAACTGGCCTGAGTGGAAGTGGAAAGGTCGGTACAGCTTCATCATCGGGTCTTCTCGGACCTTCACTCAGTCCGGTCTGTGGTTCTGCATCCGCCAGTCTACCATCGCTTGCGCTCTCGAGCAGCATCTTTTGCACCATCATAAATTTTCTTACCGCCTCGATGGGGACAACATTCGCTTCGGATTGAACAAGGATCTCGGCTTCGACGAGAAATCCCGAATCGAAAACATCAGACGAATCGGAGAGGTACGAGGACATAACAAACATCGACTTATCTAATCTGAAATCTGACAAATGTGCCAAGGTCTCAAAGTTGTTCGCAGACGCAGGTTGTATTACGATCACTGCTTTCATATCTCCTTACTGCGCGGATCGGGAAGTAGCTCGCGAACTCCATCAGAAGGCGAATCTATCATTTGTCGAGGTCTTCGTCGATGCTCCTCTCACTGTTCTGGAGCAGCGTGACCCCAAGGGGTTGTACAAGAAAGCTCGTGCTGGAGAGATTAAAGGTGAGTCAATTTCCCGTTGCTCCAGCACAAGTGTTCATCTGCGAATCTCAGATTTCACTGGAATATCTGCACCATACGAGGCACCAGAGCACCCTGAAATTCATATCAAAACCGATCAATGCGACGTGAAACAGGCAGTAGAGGTTATTGCGAGATACCTTAGCACGCACAACTATATCTGAGGTCGCCATAGATAATCCAGATAGATGTCAGGGCGCAGTTCATAGGAAATTGCAGGTATAGGAATAAGTTCCATGGGTACCAGTAGATGACTAGCAAGGCGATGCGTGAAGTACGGGGATTCCGAGACCGGTATTTTTCAAAGAAATTCCGTCGCTATAGCACGCCTTGGCTGTACATGGGCATTGCTTTCTGTGCTACCAACAGCGTTGAAGGAGGCTCGCTCTGTTGGCGTCTCCTCCTGCTCCTCCGCTATTGCGTCGCCACCTGACTGCTCCAGCATGTTCGCGAAACCGACCTCAATGACAGAAAACCATCTCGTGAGATCGTCTACCGTCCGAGCGAGGTAAGAATTCGTGGCCTCTTGTGACTCCGTGAGAGAAATAAAGTCGAGTGGCTGAATAGGTGGGCCAAGAGCGGACTCCGCAGGTACCGATGTCAACGAAAGCGACGTAGCATGAGAGAATTTCGTGAAACCGGATCTACCCTGCCTGTCGGTGCGTGGCGGCGAACTACTCCTCGTGCTGGGAAGTGATACTGTTGATGCATTCGCATCTGCGCGGATACCCAGATTATGCGAACCGAGTGGAGTGGGCGAAAGGATGTTGGGCTGAGAGTTGAAAACAATGGTCGATGGGGTTGGAGGTAGTAAATCAGTCATTCCCATTTGATGCTCGGATGTGAGAGAAGGAACCTGGCAGGATCAACGAAAGGTCGGGCAGAGAGGGAACATGATAAGCTTTACCTTTACCGCGTCTTTCAGCCCTGGCAGGACCAAGCTTTTCATGGAATTTGCGCCCTCGCTTCCTTTACTAGAAGAACTGCCGCTCCTATCTCGTACAGCGAATGGCCTGACAGGAGGGATGAGGGGTGATGTTGGCGTACTTTCCATAACGGCAACTGAAGCTTGGCGGATAAGACTGGGTTTCCTTCCAAAGGGAACTCCAGAGGAAGAGCTCTCGACTGGAGAAGAGTCTGCATCGGCCGCATTAGTAGATCGTGTTCTAGTAACCGGTGAAGGACTTGTTGGAGGAAGGCGAGGAGCAGGTAATGAAGGAGCAGTATCATGCGAGTAACGAGGCTGATGTCTCGGGAAGGAAAATTCATTGTATTTGGCCAACTGGACATCGTCTACTCCTTCAGGGAGCCCAACCTTCTTCGTACCAGTGAACTCCCGTGCGGGCGACGAAGAAAGTGGCACAACTGGAGGTGTGAACGTTGATGTAGCTGTCGTTGGCGGGGGTGGAAGCAATGGTCTAAGGGTGTCGTTTGGCGCAGTATCATCGTCAAAGAGGCCGCGTAAAGAGGTCGGTAGGCGGGTTGGTGCAGGGCGTACTGTGGGGGCTATGGAAGGTGTGTCAATGGAGTCGGGGAGATCCGCATCGTCGTCCTCATTTGGTGCATTCATGAGCGAATTACGCTTAATGGTATCAAACTCCCAGAGGTCATCGTCCTCTTTGGCGATCTTTTGCAAGCTGAAAAGCATGAGTAGATTTCTCCCCGCATTGCGAATAAATCTTACTCTTTCTTCTCCTCACCCTCCCAGTCGAGAGGCTCTGCAAGACTGGTTCTGGATCCCCCACCTTGAATCCAGGCATCGTATCTGAGGATTAGCTCTCTTAACACGGATATGTTTACTTTTGAAGTGGACTTGATCCACTTTGTCTTGTGGAGCTCATCCGCAGAAAGACGCTGGCGAGGACATTAGCAAGACGATCGAATCATGAATTCTAGGCACACACATCATTAGGTGATTCTCGAAGACATTGAGAAACGAAATCCCTCATGTCCTTGCTACCGTCTCCTTCTCCCAATCTAGGAGGTTTGATTTTGGAAATGAGTTGCATGACTTTGATCGCATCTCTCAAGTCTGAGTGTGGAGGGGCACCTTTGGCCATTTCGTATACCATGATACCCAAGCTCCAAATATCTGCTTTGCTGTCGTACACGGGTGTTGGCTGAGCCACCTCAGGTGCCATCCAATTAGGTGTGCCCATGAGTGTGTTTCGCTTGCTCGTCGTTGTGGCAGATAAAGCGGAGACGCCGAAATCGCAGATCATGACTTTGCCAGTTGCGGTGATGAGAATATTAGCAGCCTTGACGTCACGGTGGATGATTGCGGATCTATGAAGGTAGGCAAGTCCGACGAGAACTTCGCGGGTGATGAGGACGATGAAGCGTTCTTCGAGTACCCCGTCCTTGGAAGTTTGCATGAGGGTACGAACACTACCTCCCTGTGCGAACTCCATCGCGATCCAGACCCGTGGACCATCTAAAAAGCAACCATAATATTTGGTAACATTAGGTGCGTCGCGAAGCTGGGTCAGGAGCGCTACTTCGCGCTGGATTGCCTCGACATCGTCGTCTGCAGTATCGAGGTTGATGATCTTGAGCGCCACGATATTGCCTGTAGGTAAATGGACACCCTTGTGGACGGAGCCGTAGGCACCCTTGCCGACGGTTTCAAGACGTCGGAAGAGCTGATGCACGGAAGGCTGCGCCATGCTCACAGGAAACCAGTCGGAGGGGATAGCGAGGAATTTCAATGGCTGGTGGTGGCCAATGTAATTATGTACTAGTATGTACATAGCAAGTTCGTTAACATGGTAGTGAAGGTGTTTAGCGTGAGAATCTAATATTCGACCACTTGAACTATTCCAGTGACTTCCGGGCAAGATGCTATCCATGAGTTTATTTTCCTCCTTCGTCAGAGCAACTCGGACGATCCACCCCACCTTATTTGCCGGTGCCAGGATAACGAGTTCTCTGAGATGGGCACTACCGCTTCGCCTTACCAATATGACCAGCGTTCGTTTCGCCTCGCGTGGCACAGAGTACCAGCCCTCGCAACGGGTGAGGAAGCGGAAATACGGGTTTCTCGCGAGGAAGAAGACTCCAGGCGGGCGTAAAGTTCTCCAACGCCGTCGTGCCAAGGGTCGGATGTTCCTTAGTCATTGACCCATCTACGGTATGTTTCCGAAAGGATATCTGAGTTCTTACATATGTTGAGAGGATCTGCAGGATCACTGGATACAGCGGTCATCCTTGCTGGTGAAGGGGGAATCCTCACAGCTTGGCCAGTGCAGGTTGAGCTTTCAAGGATGGTCACGGTCAAGGTGTCAATGGAACCTATTTAGCTGAGATGTGTGGCGTACGAGGATCCCAATTTCAGGAGTTTTGAACGTTCACTGGGCGTATGTGAAAGTAAACACTTGAAGTGTAGTGGGATTCTAGAAAAGGCAATCGACCCCCCCTTGCCAACTTACTTCCCTCATGATGATGACTCGGATGTCCTACTTACGATCTCATCTTTTGTTGCTGTAGGTCTCTTCCATCCCATCCTCCCAAAGAATCGTGGTCTCAAGGGGCTATAAAAGCAATGGACTTCAGTGTGGACCCAGTCCAGTCAGTTCCCCGGGAATTTCTCGCGGTAATTCTTGCAGGCTTTGGGAACGAGTGAGGCATCAGCCCATCGCCATGTCCTCCTCAGTACTTACTGTCCCCAGGCTCCTTCCCTTGACAGGTGACGTTGGTGATGCGCCTTTTCCCAAAGCGCTACTCCCCATCTCCAATAGGCCTATGGTCGACTATGCCCTCTCCTGGGTCGAGCAGTCTGGGATCAAAGGTGCGACCCGCTCTGATACGATCTTTGCATATCATAGACAGGCCTGCCAGACGTCCTTATTATTTGTCCTTCCTCACATCGCCCCTCTATATCACACTACATCCACTCCGAATCTCCGGTATCCTCTTCGTCTTTGCACGTTGACATCCAGTCGTTCGACGAGACACAGGAACTAAGTGTTGGGACTTGCTCCATCCTCAGGCACTTCTCCAGTCGCATTCAAGAAGACTTTGTTTTGCTCCCTTGTGATTTTATTCCTCCCCCAGCGCTTCCTCTTTCAAAACTTCTGAATAAATTCCGCTCTGAAGCAACTTCGGATGGCGCAATCGCCACCAGTTGCTGGTTCGAGTCACTCAAGTCGGAAAAATCCGCAGCTCCTGACGAGTGGGGTTCTTATTTGCAATCTTATCCAATAGTTTGGGACGACTCTACTGAAACGTTGTTGTACATCGACACCCTTGACAACACAGACAAGAATGCAGAGGAGCTCGAGTTGAGGATGAACTTGCTCTCGCGATACCCCCGGGCAAAGCTTTCATCCAGGCTTCAGGACTCTCACGTCTATGTCTGTAAACGTGAAATCCTGGACGCTCTGCAACGTAAGACTGAACTGGATTCCCTGCGGGAGGACTTTCTCCCCTGGTTGTGCAAAGTGCACTACCAAGCAACAAAGCGCTTGAAGTATGGACGCGGTACGGGAATCTCGCCAGTTGGTGTTGGGTCCACTTAATAATTCCCTCAGTGCTTGGCTCGTTTTCCAACTTTGTGGCACGTACCACACCAATGAGACACTCCACACTCCACACAGTCAGCACCACAAAAACCAAAGCATCAGTATACACCCGCTCGACTGCATCTTCACCAGTTCAAGATGGTCGGGAGCTGGGGTACTCTGTGCCACCCAGCCCCATAGGCTCTGACAACGTTTGTATGGAGACAAGCAGCCTCAGAGTCTGTGTCATTATCCACCGAGAAGAAGACGGTTATTGTGTTCGAACCAATAATTTACCTGCCTATTTAGAAGCAAACCGACATGTAAGTTCCCCACGTGCATACATATTCACCTTGATTCACCGTCACATATATAGTTTATAAACGATACTTCTTATACCTTACCCGTTGACCCGCAGAAACGAGCCCTCATTGACGCTAAAGCATCGATTTCATCTGATTCGACGATCGGTGATTTCACAAAAGTCGATGAGAGGACGACAATCAAGAAATCTGTTATTGGAAAGCATTGCGTAATCGGAAAAATGGCAAAAATCGTTGGTTGCGTGCTGCTTGACCACTGCGTGGTCTCGGACGGGTCAGTACGGGACTCAGTGCCTTCATTCAACCTACTGAGCTTGATACAGGGCAAAACTCGAGGGTTCTATTCTCGGCAGGAATACAAGGGTTGGGAGCAAGGCCGAATTAGTGCGGTGCGTCACGCAGGGCGGGTATGAAGTGAAGGAGAATGGTGAGGTCTCGTGAATCGCGTGTCTTTGTTTTCACCCACATGCCCCTCCAGAAAGTTATCGAAATGATAAGCTTGATATCTCTGATTGGGGAACGGAGAACGAGGATCCGAATGAGGACGATGAAGACGAAGACGAAGACGAGAGTGATGAGGAGGCAACCAAGTAGAACAACTAGTATTCATCTAGTAGCAGGAACAAGATATTGTAGGTAACCCAGGCGCTAATAGTATCAGGCTAACGTGCTCGCTGTGACAAGTGTCCTGCCATCTGGTTTCCAAGACCTTGTGCAAACCGGGAACCACGACCACGGGTACCACCTATTGTGTATTCCGTCAATCAATCCGCGCAAATCACAGAACCAAATCTTACCGCGTAAACCACCTCTTGTCCTATCCCCTCTACCGCGACGCTCTTGGGTCTGTTCACCTCGTTTCTCGCCTTTCGTATCTCCCCTATCTCCCCATCCAGCAGTGCCACCAAGTTTCACGTCCAATGCTTTTTCATTCTGTTCAACCATATTGCTAACTTTTTCGGCAATCACCTGCGCGAGTTGTTGCGGGCGTGAAAGTTCAATGCGATGGAACACGACAACGCCAGTGGATTGATCCAAGGATGCGGACAGTTCCTCATTCCAAATCATCTTTGAGATTATGGATGTTACTGTCCTGAGTGGCAATGAAAAGGTTCGCGAAAGAAGAGAAAGAGAAAGGGTGGAGTATAACGGAGCGTATGTGAACAAATATGTCCGAAGACCCTGCTCTTGAATGCGCCTATGGACGTTTGTTTAATGCTCACATCGCTGAATAAAACGGTGAAGACTTACCTGGCCAGCATCTCTTTCACCGAAGCGGACTCGGGCATAAGGCTCCAAATTTTGATGCTCTGAATGAGATCGCGGCACTTCTCCCATTCGCCATCTTGCAGTGCCTTACTTGCTTGCATTATATGGTCGCGTGTGCTCTCAGGTGGACCGGTAAAAACTTGACGGTCCGCGAAATCTAATAGACGGCGGAAAGGCTTCGAAATTACCTTCCTCTTCTGTTCTTCCGAGTCAATAGAGGCGAGCAAAGGGATCTCCACCAGCATGCTTGACACAAGGAATGCAGCCTCCAGGAGTTCCGTGTTGATGTGCATGTGGAAGGGAAGCTGCCTCGCTCGCTCAGCTCGTTCTTGTTCAGGGGTGAGCTGTGCCTGGAACCGCTGTTGGTGGACACCCTGGGCTAGAAGTTCCTTGACACGCTGAGTTGCGAAGATATCCTGAAGCATCGCCTGCGATTCCTTGATCAAACCACAGCGGAAGGCGCACAGGCCAAGTTGGACAACAGTACGATTGTAAAGTATTTGTGTAGCCACATCAGCAGAGTGAATGGACTCTTGAAGGTGTGACATGAGGAACATGTCACGAGCGGTGTAGAAATCATTATGAAGAGCATGGTGGTATATGTGGCTTAGTATAGCCCTGGTGCGCAGCAACGAATTGTCGGCTTTGTAGAGGTGGACACATAAAGCATGGATCAGGCTCGACGTGGTGGAAGAAGAGGCCAGTGTAACGCTTGGAGAGACCTCCGATGTACCAAGAGAGGACTCAAGGGCACTGACGACCGCGTCTGGCTTGAGGAGGAGTGAGCAAAATGGGTCATAGTGCAGGATCTTGCATCGCACCTTTGAATATATGTGCTCAAGACGTCGCATGATCACTCGTGCGAGTGGCTCTGGTTGCAGAAAACTCTCGTAGAACGCTTGTGCACGACAAATCGTCCGGTAAAGCACTTTCTCATCCTTGAGGCGATCCACGTACTCCGTGCCGTGAGGATCGATATTTTGCAAGCTCTTGGTAAACTCGTCATCGAGACGATCTACAAAGCTGATGATGCTACCTCTGATGCGAACGATGCCGTCCGGCTCAGTGTCAGGAGAGCGTTCAAGGAGTTCGTCGTAATCTTCTGTGTTCTCCTGTACTGAATATGCGGAATCGTTGGCGACAATTGAGATGAGCTTATCAACTTCGCGCTCAGCCGCTAGCCATAGATCTATTGGCATGTAAGACGCCACCGACGAGTTGTAATCAAACCGCGAAGAAACCAGAGCCAAAAGGACACGGATGCGCTGGTATGGTGTAACAGCGACCTCGAGCAGTTTCTCTAGAATGCGCATCTGTTCACCTCGATCCGTGTTCTAGAGCGATCATCAGCTACAAGGTGAACAGTATCAGAATCCGCGAACCTTCTTTCCCCTCGCGTCATGTACAATCTTGAGGGTTTTAAAGATAGCATCCGCGGTGAATTGCATGGCTTTACCACCTTTTCCGACTGTTGTGAAGTGGTCTTCCGCTGAAGAATTTTCCTCTTCACCACCGCTATCAGGAGTTTTCTTTGGCTTCTTCGTCGCCTTTACGGATGCGGCTTCGACAGGTTGACTGTGCAGAGCGAATCGGCGTTCGAAGGCCTCCGGGTCCTGCAAGAGACGTTTAAGGAAGAACAACGGACTTGAATGGATTTCTTACAGCTTGATATTGAGACATCTCTTTTTCGTACTCCTTGGTCGATTTCCTGACCTTTTGCTTCATGGAGTTCAATGCACGCGCGTTCACGGCATTCATCTTTTTCTTTGCTTCCTTTTCCTTAGCCAGAGCAGTATTCAAGGAATCTTCGAGGTTCGTGAGCGTTTTGAGGAAAAATGGGGGAATGGGTTCTGCAGCATTGCTTTGGCGTTGCACGAGACGCAACAGCTTATCGAATTCTTGACGTTCAAATCAGTGTCAGGGGCAGTGGACCAGGTAGTGGGGCAAACCTGCAGATATGACCACCCAGTCGTTGATTTTGAGAGCATTGTCCATTACTTTACCAGTTGCCTCGATCTCCTCGAGACGTTTGTCTTTGGAACTTTTGACGACGCGTTTCACGTCCTCATCTTCTTCACTGCCCTCGTCATCGGAATCGCTCCGTAGAAACCTTCCCTTTTTCTTCTCCGTTTCGGGCTCGATCTCCTCTTCAGACTCTGGTTCCGACTCGGAACTACTGGAGTCGCTACCTGCTGTGCGAAGGAATCGAGACATGCCCGTTGGTTTCGCTGCTGGCTTTTGGGTAGCCTCTTCATCGCCGCTGGTAAGAAGCTCCTCATCGGATTCCTCTGTATCGGAATCAGAGTCGCCAGCTTGTCTGAAGAAACGGGACATGATTGCAGCTATGAGATCGCTATCACACTCGGCTCGAAATTTTGCGCACTGCGTGAGAACCCCACCTGGAGGTGTGTTACGTAATATTATCTACGCTATGAATCCTAGACAAGAAATTAATGTGGCTCGTATCCAACGAGCTCGGAAATAATACACTACCTACCTCCAGTAAACATGACGAGAGATTAGTGTCTGTACTAGAAAACATCCAACGAATGAGGGCAATCAGAGGCAACGTGACCATAGCCTTCACAATCTACACAATACAGTCCTGAGCTCGAGCTGTGTTTAGTTTGTGTGAGTGGTACAGGTGCGTCTTCTTTTAGCAGATCGCATGTGAAGATATCATGGCCTGGCCGCTCGCAGATCTCACACACGTCTTCACGCGAGGCGGAGCGCAAGTCATCGTCGCTGCTCACCACAGTCGATGCACTGGAAGCTCGACGTCGTCCTAGGTCGGCTGGTTCCGTGCTATTCTTCGACGATTTCTTGGTCCAAGAAAGCTTCTCTTTCAGCTGTTCGACCTCCTGCTCGAGCTCATCCTATGGACTAGAGTGAGTATTGGCCAACGTTTCTGATACGTCGACGCACTTCGCGGTAGATCTGTGGTAGAGAAGTCAGTCACAATTTAACCACAAAGCTGGTCCTTATATCACCTTTGATTCAATGAGCGTCTCAAGCTCACTGATTTCCTTGTTGAGCTAGACATTTCTTAGGTTTGGTCGACTTGATGGCAATACCATACTTACATCATGCGTTACTCGAGCCGTCTTCATATCTGCATCCGCAAGTCGTTTCCTGAGTTGCTCAAGTTCACCCTACGATATATGAGACCACGAATAATTACGAAGAAGGGTACAACTTACCTCATACTTCGTCTGAAGGTCCAAGGGAAGAACCGAAGAATGATCGCCAGCATCAAGGGCAGCTTCTTGTTTTAAGAGGCCCTGTTCAACGTTATCTTCGAGGATGTTGAGCTCCTGAGGAAAATGTTAAAATGGACAATGTAGTAACCAGTAGGAACATACCTGTCGCAGTTGATCAGTCTCAGATATCAGAAGCCTATTTTCGGCCTCTAACAACTTGTTGCGCTGAGTGACAGTCAGTGTCTCCTTCTGCAGTTCCTGAACAATGTGCCTGTGAATCCCTGACTCAGTACACGCGACAGCCTTTTTTCAAACATCGTACTTGAGGCCCTTGATCTCTTCTGATTCATGTTTAGATGGTGACTTAGAGAATTCAGGTAGACCGTTCATTGGCATCTCGCGGTTTAGTTTCTTACGGAGGCTGTCCAGTTCTGCCGATCGCTCGTCCAAAGCCATGCGCAACGACTGAACCTCGGCTTGTTCATGCTCGGACATCGCGCGCCAGTGAGTATCCTGCAATGGTAAATAAGTCGAAATCACACTGAAGTAGTGTCACCGACCTCTGGATTACTCGTCCTCGTGTCAGGTTGTGAGGCTGACTGCGAGAGCTCGAGCTTGTCCTTCAGGTCTCGAATCTCATCCGTTAACCGAGAACGCTCCATGGCGGCTTGACGGGACACCTCAGCAACTTTCAAGGATACGTCGTCGGCGCCCACATCAGCTGTCTTTGAGAGAGATCAGCGGTAAAACGAGGACGAGGGCACCGACATACTGCGGCATCCGTGCGCAGGATCTCGATTTCAGCTCTTGCATTCTCTAGCGCAAGAGTGCTCTCTCTCAGTGCCTCTTCAACTTCCTCAATGCGACTCTTAGCTAATGCTTCGGCCTTTGCGACTTGTTCTACAGCCTTGCGACCTTCAGTCAACTCACTTCGCATAGATTCTTCCTTCTCCTTAAAGCGTTTGATTCTTTCCCTCATAGCAGCCTCTTCCCTTTCTGCTGCTGCTCGGGCATCCTCGAGAGTATCTTCCATCATGGAAAGCTTCCTCTGAAGGTGTTGAATTTGCTCTCGAAGGGTTTCGTTGTCGATTTCAAGAGCCGAGGCAGCGCGCTGTGCCGCAAGGCCAGGTGAAAGTGGAGTTGCTGCCTTTCTCACCTGATCTTCGAGTGCAATGATCTTGTCCTCCATTTCGTACCGCCTCGAATCCGCTGCGCTGAGCTGTTCTTCGTAAAGTGCAATCGTTTCCTAACAAGCTAAAGGGTTAGAGACGAATCACAAGAACTCATAGGCCCTCACCTGTCCTGCTTGACGAAGTTCATCGATCTTTGATCCCAGCTCTTTTCGCTCTACATCGAGTTCGGATGAGACTTTTTCGAGCCGCACCTCCAAAAGGTTGATTTCTGCGTTCTTGGCCTTCAAAAGAGTGCTACTTTCATGCTCTGCACCTTCTTTAGCTTCAATAGCCTCTTTGAGACTTCTGACCAACGCATCGCTAGTGTCGAGTTTGGCTTGCACGTCATTTAGGCGTGCTTCGTTTTCCGCTTTGGCACGTTCCAATTCTGCAGCAGTTTGCGCGTTCGAGCGCTCGAGAAATTCCACCTTGGAGTCCTTTTCACTCAACTTCCGCTCCATGACACGCAACTCCTTCTCTTTTGTTTCCGTCACAATGGCAAGAGCAGAGTCACGGTCCTTTTCCAAAGTCTGGCGTTGTTCAAGATCTGAACGAAGAGATGAGACCATTTCTTGCAAAGATGTTCTTTCCTGTTGGAGCGTTTCTATGCGGGTATTGAGAGTAGATATCGTAGATTCATAAGCCTCGATCGCGTTGGCATCGGCGGTAGACTGGATCTGGGAGGGAGATGAGACAGGACGAACGTCACTGGGGTCAGAAACAGCCGAGTTGCTTATTAGCCGGTTTATCTTGTCTTGCAGGGCCAGACTGGACGCGGTAAGATCCAAAGAGGAGGGAGGACGGTTCCCTTGGACGTGATCATCATGTGTGGGGTCATCATTGAGGGAGTAAGTAGATCCAAAGGATGTTGATCGTGCCGGAGACGCAGGAGGTGGCATGGCGACGACACTGGGTACCCTGGGTCTAGGCGTGTTGAGGGAAGCTCTGGACTTGGGCCCGGGCATAAGTGAACCGTTCAGGGAATTGGGAGCTTTCGTTGTACCCGCTTTTGGAGTAGTAAAGGGGGAATCGGATGCTCGCGCGCCACCGTCTGCATTGAAAGAAGTTCGAGACGGAGAAGATGGTGCTTTGAGGAAATACTCGGTTTGAGTGGGACCTGAGCGCGAATTCAATTGCTTGGCTGTCAAACCGATGTATTTGGAAGCTCGGGAGCCTGAAGTTATCTGAGTCTCCAAGGCAGGCAGGACTTGGGACTGAGACTTTCCGAGACCGGCGACAGGCTTGAACTTTCGCGTAGCTGGTGTGGTACCTGGTGTAATGCGACCAGACATTCCGAGTGGATTCGTCCTATTGTCATGTGGTGTAACTCTTCCGTATGAAGTAGAAGGAGTGAAGCGTCCGGCGCCGATGGAGAACGGAGTCGATGGAGTGACTCGTCCAGAAAGCGAGGGTGTTACACGACCACCGCGAGACGATGCAACGGATGGTGGTCGACAATTTGAACCTACGGTAGGGGGAGAAAGTTTCGTGGCAGCCACAAATACGCCGCAATCTGGAGGACACGCGAAATATCGTTTCCTGCATGGCAGCATTAGCAAATAAAGGGACGCAGAACCGCAGCAGAACCGCTGGTGAGGGGAGATGCAATACGAATCGAAAGGAACACTTTCATCTTGTTATCTGGGACGCGTAAGACTTACCCATTAACGGACCCGTCATTCTTTCCCTTGCCGACAAATCCTCCACTGAGCTCCACACCGGCCCAGAGGCCGGGCTTCCCGTCTATCTCACCAATATACCGCAGAGTACCTTCATAACCAAGGGATTCGATCCTAACGTTGTCGCCGACCTCAAAGGTTCGGCCAGCACGACTGACGCTCCGGGGGAAGGCATCAGATTGCCGACTGGGAGGACGTGCAGTTGGGGTTTTGGCACGCGATGGGGGTGCGGATGTGACGGAGGAGGGGCGACCCGTCACAGACCGCCTTCCGGAATGGAGCGCGGAAGTAGGCTTGGGAGATGAGGAAGACGAGGAGGGATTGTGGGTGAAGCTGGCGCGATGTTGTGCAGGATCATTAGCTTTGATAGCTTCTGCGAATGCACGGGACGCGTAGTCGTCGGTGCTAAGAACGGGCTGGATATTGACATTGGACGCGGAACGAAATCTGCCCGGAGTGAGTATACCAGTTGTCCTCCCAGGCGTCGGGATGCCTGACGTTCTCAGTTTCCCCGGAGTAGCGGACATGGCGGTGATCGCGAGTCGCGACAGACAATTTCAATCAAAACTTATGGCCTCATCACGTGACGAAGTATAGCAAAATAAAATGCATGCATTACACAACTAACTAACCGCGTTTCTTCGACACACCGACAGTCTTCCCGCGACGACCTGATATCATGTGAGCTACATCATCTCGTGATGCGACCATCTACTCACCGGTAGTTTTTGTGTGCTGTCCACGTACTCTCAAACCCCAGAAATGCCTCAGACCACGATGTGCCCGAATCTTTTTCAATCGCTCCAGATCGTCCCGCAGCTTCGAGTCAACCGCATTCGACAAAATCTGATAATCTTTGCCATCGACGATATCTTTCTGTCTGTTCAAGAACCACGTGGGTATCTTAAACTGGGTGGGGTTTTGGATGATGGTCACGATTCGCTCGAGTTCATCCGAGTTGAGCTCTCCAGCACTACAGACGTTGAGCAACCCGAGCCAAGGTTCACCAAGGAACCCACCGCTTGTTGAGATCCACATCGGCCTTCTTGCACACAAGGTTTGCATAGCGACGGCCAACACCCTTGATCTCTGTCAGGGCGTACATAATCTTACGCTTGCCATCAACGTTGGTGTTCAATAGACGCAGAATGTGCTTAAGGGGGGCCATGAGTATTAGTACCAAGGACCAGGTAAAGGGTTTGCACCTGAAATTGTTGGTGGGCTTCGGGGACAACGAGAGACATGATGGAGGGGCCTAGGCAAGAGGTAATCAGTTCCACACCCATGGCCACTGTCATACATCCAGCCGAAAGCTCAATCTCCGTCGAATCACGGTGGTCTTTAGAGCCAGGTCACCGCTCCCAAAACCATGTGTGTCTCGAAAATGCCCTCACCTTGGTGGAGTCGCTCTTGGGGATGTCGCCAACGTCGTCAGTGGATCTCTACACGGCTCGTCTGACCGGAGTTTCAATGGCCTGGCCACTGCCGAGGATTCGATCACGTGGTCAAGTGGCACTGCAACACGTCCGAGACGCGCCAACACTAGTTGGGATTTCAAGCTACTCCACATGAGAACTCAACATTATTCAATCCATTTATCAACTCAATGCCAATAACGACGGTGAGGACGGCTCGTATTTTACTTGAAGAATACCTTTGACGTTTCTCTAGTGCGATTCTCCAGAAACCCTTAGAGCCGAAATCGATACAGTCCGCAAGAAAGTCGCCCTCAATGAAACTGAGGACACATGGGACACAATTGCACAGGGCGTTCTGCATCTAACCCGGCTCTGCAACAATGGTGGCTGCGAGTTTCCTTCTGAATTGGTCGCTGGTATTCGTTTGATATCAAGACCATTGAACAGTGCTTTGAATTCTGAGCGCAGTAGGTTGTCAGGCGCTGCAATCGAGTTCCTCACAGCGTTAGCCACCGGGCTTGGCTCGTCATTCGAGCCTTTGGTATCTCAGTTCGTTCCGACCTTACTGGCCTTGTGCGGTCGCTCAAATAAGGTCTTCACCTCGCGTGCTAAGGCGTGCATCCTTACTGTCATTCAGCACACTCGTCTTCCATCTCTCTTACCTTATCTTGCCGAGCTGGCCAATCACAAGTCTGTATTTCCTCGTTTGACAGCTGCGGAAGGCATTTTGGCTTGTCTTAACTGTTTCAATCCTCCTGACCTGGAAAAAGAGACCCGGGCCCGTGTCGTGGAGGATTTCATCAAGTTGACAGCACGTGATGCCAGTGCAGATGTCCGAAAGGCGAGCAAGGAGGTTTTCAAAGCTTACAAAGCGTTGATGCCTGCAAGGGTAGACAGGTAAGTTAATGAAGCTTCGCTTGTATATTGCAACTTAGATGTCTTCAAGCTTCGTTGCTCCGCTTACCCCTGTGGTAAAGAGATACCTCGATATCCAGACCGGCCCCTCGGGGATCCATGGCATTTCATCTAATGCAGGGCAAAAGCAAACTAGCAGGCCTTCCAGTCGCGCGAACAACAAAATAATGGAGGCGGGACAACGACCTGCAAGCTCAACGCTTTCCAAACCTCCTACTCGTCCAGCCACAGATGATCCAGCCCATGGCACACGGCAACGGCCAGCTGTCCACGGCCTTCCAACCCCAGTTGACATTCGTGCTCCTCGACAAAGGACCACATCACAAATGCAGCGTGACCCTCCTCAACCTCATAACTTACACATCAATGCGCAATCTTCCAGCACTGCGCAACGCTGTGTTGTACCGACATCTGTGCCTGCCCGTCAAGCTGTGCAGCATCCTCCGCCAGGTGTTACTCGGGTCCTGCCTGCTCGGTCAACTGGAGGTCCTCAGCGCCCTCCACCTATGCAAATAAAGATCAACCCACCTCCCGATCGATTTAAAGTGACCGGGAATGGTGCTAAAAGGATACCGCTTCCATCTGTACCCGTGAACGGCCACGCTAGCGACCAAGTAGCTACGACCGCGAACTCGGCAGATCGGGCAGGCGGCACTGTCGATAAACCTCGCTCTAAGCTTCCTAGCCGAAACGCTGAAGCAATGGCGTCTGGAAAGTTGGCTGTCGGTCGGAAAGCTCCTGAAGGTACTCGATCAGCTTCACTCTCCACCAAGCCAGTCAGCGGATCGGCTGCAATGGGTCCAGCGGCAGTTCAACGTTCTCATAAACCATTAGTGAAAGGTGAAATGAGCAATTCCAGCGGGATAGCACCTCAGCGGCGTCCTGCTGGGAATGTGCAGAAGGGCACACGTCCTCTGGTCAAGGCTGAGCGGAAGGAGACATCGCCAACGCTTATTCCTCTGCCACACAGCCCATCGACTCCACCTACAGAAATACCCTTACCCCCGTCACCCGATTGTACGCCGCATCTCGCTGATCCAGAAGCTCAGGATGAATCCGTCGTAGCGACCCCGTCCGGGCCCACCGATCCAGCTAGAAAACAGTTGAGATCTGCGGAACCTTGTCCGGAGCAGGGAGACATGGGCCCTCCCTGTACACCTATTACGACTCTTCTTTCTTCCATCCAGCGTGGCTTCCTTTTCACACCATCTTCCCCCCTCTCGCCACCTCAGAATTATCTTCCAGCCACTGGTAGTTTACCGGGGAAGAGACAAGACACGATAATAGTGAGCGACTTTACCAAAGGTTTATTTGCGGGAGCTCCGTTCTGTATATCGCTTGAAGACGACTCCGCTGCGGATGGTTTAGACAGACACGCACTCAGGGATCTCAATTAACAGCATAATTCTTGTCACAGTTTTCAATGCTACCTTATGCATCATCTGATCATCAATGAATCTGATTCTATCTGCAAAGAGTGGCAGTAAGCTTTGCCAGTCCACCGCGACGCGTCAAATCGGGCGCGTTGGCGTGTAGCGTGGGAATTGAGGCGTTTATAATATTAGCGATGTCCCATTGAACACGCGCCGCAAACAACCACTGGTATCTTCGCCCACTCCGTCTGGTTCACGGCCAGAGTCGGTCGACACCAACGCGGCGGCCGTGATTTTCTTGGTTTTACACCAACCCCCCGTTCCTCAATACCAATGGCCACTGCCCTCAACCGCCGGCCGCTTGGTACCCGCCAGCACCTCCAGCACCTAATCGGGAACTCACCTCTAAAATCTCGAACTCCTTCAGCACCTGTCAAGCGGCCACGCTCCCCAGAGCCCGCTGGAGACGCGCTTGCTAGTCAGACAAATCCCAAGCGTGTCAGGGCGACCCTTGCGGAACCAATCAATACAACTCTACCGGATGAAGAGCGCAAGGACAAAGAGCAGAGGCGGCAAGCACGTGAAGCAGCCAAGAACGAGTTTCGCGTCAAGTACACACGGGCGTTCCCTTCTTGGGTGTTTTATTTCGATCTTGATCAACTCGATCCCGACACTGCAGCCCTAAGGAACTTGCTGGCGTCCAGGGTTACTCAACTTGGTGCTGTATGTCTATATAACCTTCCTCTTTCTTCTTCTTCGACGATTAACTTACGGCCCAACTAGCGCGTTGAAGATTTTTTTTCAAACGAGATTACCCATTTGATCACCAATCAAGCAATAACTGCTGAATATACCCACTCAAACAAGGAGAATGCTCGCAAATTACGTGGCGCGGTCTCGCGCACGCCTCTATTGCTTAAGAGTCCAATAAAGCTTAAAGGACGGTGAGACCAGGTGCACTGGCGCCGATGCACTGTCGTTTTACTGATATTTCCATATAGCACTGCCGAGGATAGCAACACACAGAATTTTAACCTCGTCGAGAAAGCCCAAGCATTTGATATGAAGATCTGGAATACCGCCAAGCTAGACAGTATACTGGAGCGATGCGACGTACCTGCACTCATCACCACCAAGCACGCACCGGGAGCCCAACCAACTTCTACGGCCACTACCAACCAACGAAATCTCACTCGGTTGCTCGCATCGGAACGTCTGCACGGAACCACAGAACGTGATCCGACTCAGAAACGCCACGATTTCCGATATTTCTCGAAAGCTAGCTGTTTTGTCTTGGTAGAAGACGTGAAGCAGGAATTGGCAACTATACACGCTCTCGAGTATCCCATCCACAAAGGGCGCGATGGCAAAGAACGTGGCGCCTGGCCTGTTCTCTATTGTCACCCACATTCCCGAGGTCCATTCATCGAGTTCGATGAAAGGGAACGTCGTCGTTGGGAAAAGACTCGACATGCCGAGGAAGATAAAGAGACTGAGAGACGACAACGGGCGGCGAGGGAGCTTAGGCGGAAGAAGCAAGCTCAAGCACAACTCCTCGCTCGCAAAACAGGCGATCTTCGACGCTCTGTGTCAATGAACAACCTGCATAGACAGGTCGCGAACGCAGGGGTGGAGGATTTCGTTGACTTGGACGCTGAATTCCCGGATACTCAGGCTTCGGCTAACGCATCTGGATATCTAGCATCAACCGGTGCTTACATTGCTGCTTCGGGCAATAGTGTCGGGATCACTTCCACAACAGGCACCACGTCTGTTGGTGGCGGAACTCTTCGAGCTCTTGAATTGCCTGCGAACTTGCGTGGGCGAATCCAACAGCAAGTTGTCACCTCTCGCAGAGTGTCTACCTTGGTCACCGGAAAGCACAACTCAAACCAACAGCTCGGTGCCATGGGACCGCCGGATGGTATTCCTGACCGTCCCAACGCGCTACTTAGAAAGAGTCGTAGTACAAATACTCTAAGACTACCTAAGCGCGACGAAGGCAGTAAGCCTGGTTATTGTGAGAGCTGTAGGGTGAAGTTTGACGATTTCGAATACGTAAGTGTTTTATTTGTAAGTCTCTGTTTATGCTCACCGTTTGACAGCACATTCGAGACCGTAAGCATCGCAAGTTTGCCAAGGATGACTCGAATTACCTTCAGTTGGACTTCGTGCTCAACCGTGTTCAACGCCGTACTCGACGATATAAGGAGCAAGAGCATCAATACTCGACTAGAAATGAGCAGCAGACGTGTTCTGAGGATTATCCAATGTGTTCTTCGCCATCACTTGTGTTCAGAGGAAATGAAGAGGAAGACCTGTGGGATAGTGATGTGGACGCCGACGGAGACGTTTCCGATGTCTGAAGAGACTTCTTAAGTCCTGTATGGTGTACGACTTGTTGGTTTAGTTTTTCGCTTGTTTGATCCACCGACTGTAGCTTAGAGAGCACCCCCAGGAATGATCCATCGCTGAACATGATTACTTGAAGAACAATATGCGTGGTAATTGGACATGAAGTCCATCGAATGATAGTCACGATCAAAAGCGTTACAACGCCATTTTGTGAAATGCCTTGGCTGGAAATCAGTCCAAGGAAGCACAGCTACTTGTTTCGTGATTGACATACCGTGGTTGACGCACCGTGATCCTGGCGCAAGCAAACCCGTGATATTCTATGCGGTTGTAGCACACATATGAGATATGTCATAGTAGCTTGTTTCACCCATCGCACCGGCGACCAAGTCATCCCTAAGAGGGATTAGCACATGTAGATAATAGTGGGCTCTCACTTTCCGATATTATATTCATCTGGTATAATTTTATGCCAGGCTAATCAAACGGTGTAAGGGTTCGGCCTGGGCGAGATTTCTCCCTACTCTCCCCTCGAAAACGCTGTGGTCGAGGTTATGAGCAAGGCAAGAGATGACAGAAATGGGACATACACCAAAAAATAGTGCCTTACTGTCTGTTAAGGAGCCATTTTGAGGATATCCGCTTAGCAGATTGTCGCAATCAACGTTTAAACCAGAAGTAGTAGCACCATCGACCCACCGGAAATGGTCGTCACCTGTCAAACTTTCAAGACACGTACCAGTGCTGGGGTCTCGACTCTCCATAGCCTTCACGAAGCTCAACAGTTTGCTTGACCCAACTGTTTCCATCACCAAGGCTCAACTGGCTGGTGGACATTCTGTTAAGCTACAAGGTCATAGGTGACCGGTGAAGCTTGAAGCTTTGAAGCGTCATTGAGATGCTCCTTACGTGAGGCAAGGACTCCGAGGGCGCGACTGCGCAACTACACAAAACTACACATACTAAATTTGGTATCTGCCTCCTTGGTTACTAAATAGCTGCACTAGAATCATGTCACGATGATATATGTTGCATTTAGTTTTCGCAGAGCAGTTTTTCCCTGCCAGGGGTTGCCCAGAGTTACGAAAGTGCTGGGAATGCGTGTATCTCGCTCAGTCGAATATCACCGGTGCAATGATCAACTACTTTACCAAAAAAGTCCTGTGACCCGTAACGTCACGCCTGTAAGTAAGTTCGTTCAGGCTTGCAGTGCAGGATTGCTCTGCCCATCTGACGTCTTTGCGCTGTGCTGCACCACCATTTATCTACCAGCATTGCCTGTGCAGGGGAATTTTCTCATCTGATTTATTCAAACCGCAGAAAAAATCCGCCTCTCACTATCCGGCGTCATCCATTCCCAGTAGGTATGCCCTTCCCGTCCCAGTCATACTTTTGGACCAATAATTCTTCGTTACTAGTCCCGGGGTATCTAAAGGATTCCGTAAATATCAGCTGGGTTCAGTTCCAGAGCGCTGCTGGCATTTTCTGCGAGCCACCGAATCTCCCCTCGAACGCCAATGATGTCTGACTCTCCAGAGGAATTGGACTCCGCGGAGGAACTAAACGATGATACCCAACTTACGATACGTATACCGAATCCGAAGGTGTATATGGCTCGTCAGTCACAGTGGAAAGGTCGACGAGGGAAACCACGTTGTGACCATTGTCGCATGAACAATTTAAAGGTGAGATCGACTAGTTTTGTTTGTGATTTACATCGTGACCTTTGTCTAGTGTGATAGAGTGCTTCCGACTTGCAACCACTGCTCCTGGGCTAATGGCAGGGAGTGCAGATACACCCCTTTGCCCACACCAGCACATCGAGGTATTCCCCGGTGCGATAGGTGTCGCCTTAGGAATTTAAAAGTGAGTTCCGTAGACAATTCTAGATGAAGTTGCATCCTTACTGGGCGGCACCATAGTGTGACCGTAATCTTCCAGTCTGCAATCACTGTGCCGAAGATTCTAAGACTGAATGCAACTACACTCCTAAAAAGCGACACAAAGTTCCCTCGGACCATGGCAGTGTTCGGGACAAGCAGACAATACCTTATGGTGCCAAAACGGCCTCCTTTTTGGTTTCTGATATGCCCTCTAGCGAAGAGCCGGCTTCTCTCCCTCGTAATGGTCAGGGGGATTCCAGCGATGGCCACAGTTTCTATGGACAAAATGTAGCATCATCGTCACAACTCCGTCGTACGAGAGGATCCTTACCCGATGTTTCTCGAAGAGATGATTCGTCATCGCATAATCACTTCAAGACACCGGAGCCTAGCGGGCGTCAGACGGCGCCAAGCTCGTCACTTCCTAACTTAGCTCCTCGACAAACGCTTACCACCAACAAATTATCCTTCATTTCGCATTCCTTCCCCTCCGATCAAGGGGCGATCGTTACGAAACCTTTGATAGAGTCCTGGGCGCACCCCTTGTTTGCACCACTTCCCGATGTTATTATCCAGAGAATCAGCAACGTCAATCCCGTCGAAATGCCAAACAGGGCACTCTTCGAGGAGACTCTCGCACGCTTCTTAGATGGTTTACCCCCCGAACTATTAGAGACAGCGGCACTCACTCCAGAAGCTTACGCAGACATCTGTCGCTCTCTGTCGGGAAGTGACGCTGAGAATCTCTCAGACCGTTTGAGGATGTGGGTCTCTTTTCACCACGTTCGGTTGGGGTCGGAGAAATATCACCTTCTATTAATTCCGCGGGATGCATTTTTCCATCTCGCAGCCTCTGAGGAGGAAAAGCTACGAAGGGATTACATCAACCACATCGATAACCACTCCAACGCCTCGTCGACTGTTTCACCCAAGCCAGATATTATCGATCATGATCTTGGTGGATTTGAGTGGACGAGAGCTTTCGAAAGAATACCTGTGCGCAACCAAATATATGACATACTTGTCTACGCACATCGTGCCCATGGTTCTTCTACATCTATGGTTTACGAAACGCGACGCACTGGCATGGTAAGCTGTTGTTGATTTCGCAATTTCAGCTATGCTGAATTCTTGCCCAGGCTACAATAACTTGGCCGATGATCGAGATATTCATTCAGCTGTGTCCACTGTGCAGTCTGCGGAACAAATCTAGTCCCTCACATTCCGTCAAAGCTGACCCGTCGCATGGTGTTGGCGACGAAAGCATTAGGCATTAGATGGGGCAGGAAGGCTGCGAAACCGAAGTCTCTGCGTACGGTTACCACAGAGCACCACAGAAGATCTAGCTGGATTTGGTTGCATTTTACTGTTCATTCGTACATAACATATCTCTTGCGACTGTAACATCGGTGGTGATCTACAATACCACATATCCATATCTAAAACAATCCTTGTGATCTAGGGGCAGGGATGATAGTCTATTAGCAGTCGAGGATCAAAAACGCTGAACCAGTATAGTGACGTCATCTATCCACTTATCGTCCATCTCTAGAGTTAGGTTGCGCGAGACAAGGTCAATGTCTTCCCCGCCAATAGCGTCACGTAGCAAGTCAAAAGCGAGGTTCCTGGGTAGCCCCTGCTCCCTACGTCTTTTGAGGGAGCTGCCTACAATGCGAACCCATCTCTCCGCCAATTCACTCTCCGAGAGTGTACCGTCAATGTTGTCGTAGAGGTCTGGGAATCCGTCAGAGCATAAGATAAGGAAGGACTCCTGGCTATCCGCTGCCGTGTCGAATACGCAGTGGTGCACGTCTGGTATGTCCGAAACGTATGGGGGTGTCAAAATACGGCCTGCGTATTGTTCCACCAGCGGAGGTGTCATCCAATCAGGTATGTACTCCCCAAAGACTCGGCGCGTGTACATGGAGGGAACCTTCAGCCAAGTATCTCCTACGGCTATGTAAATGGTACAGGGTCAGATGGTCTCAGAAGAAAATTTCCTGCGGACTTACCGCGTGTGGGTGCAAGGAAACCGATGACCCTGTTGTCCGAGACACATGAGTGTTCTCTTGGATGCTCGCGCATGATACGCTGACATTCCTTTGGGTTGTTGCCGTTGTGAAGTGAGCTCACAACGGATCCCGACCATTCTCCAGATGCCGATTTTCTGGCAAGCACTGCAATTGACCAAGATGAGAAGGAGAACGAGTCCCTAAAACGTGACAGCGGCCCACCTGCCTGAGAGTCCCCCAGATTGACAACCCAGAGATTTCTTTTGGACGGATCTAATAGTGAAAAAATGACCGTGGCACCTTGAGTGCATCGTGCAGAGATAGTCTCCCATTCGGATTCGTGGCGATGGATATATTCTCTGAGCTGGTCGGGGCTCAGCTCGCGAAGTCTATCGCAAGGCAGAAAATCAAAGAGATCTGAGCGAATCGAGTCATCTAGGTATCTGATGGCGTTTGTGAGGGCCTCTGAGACCAGCTCAGAACTGGGGACTGTGTCCGTGGAGCTGCTGAGAAGTGCCTGAAGCGACATTCTTATCATGGAAGGCAGTCGCTTGCAGACGAAGTTCACCGTATCATGTCCGCAATGACCTATCGACCACAGGGTCAGCATGATTATTACAAAAATAAAATTGAGGTCGAATACCATCGTAAACGGCATTGAACTGCCAGATACCTCCATGCAGGTCCCATTCCTCAACGCTGTATCGGTCTTGGTTGAGATTTGCGTATTCGGAGCATGGTTGAAACGTGACGCTATCGACTGAGTTGGATGAGCGGGGGTAGCACAGTCGCTGTAATTCGCTGTCAACGGCGCCTTCTGGAAGGATGTGGTACGTCCAGCGTTGCTTGCCGCCACGACCCAGATCAGTCGTGCAGAAATCCTTCACCTCCTCCAAGGCCTGGAGGTTTTCCGTGGACGTTGCCGCAGAGAGAGTGACGACGTTGTAAACCATCTGAAAAGCGACGCTGGGAAGTGCTCGATTAGTGCACTCAAGGAGAGGACAAGATAGCATAACGAATGAATCTAGGGGGGCCTTTATATGTGTCACCTCAGCCCTCTTGAATTCCTCTAGATTAGAACATGCGGGAAAAACTAGGTCTTCAACTTCATATGCGAGAATTGCCTCGGTGTCCTCCTCGGTGGCCATAATTAGCATCGCAAGCAGCGCGACCTAGCCGAAGGAAATCCACGGCCCGGAGACGCTCGAGAATGGTGCTGCTATAGAATGCCAGGGAACTGAATAATTTATTTGATGCCTTGTGCGTGATGAGGAGCCCAGAGATGCGTTCGACGTCGATGGCATTACAAGTAAAGCGGTGTATCCCGCTTATCGTTCTGTTAAAGATGAAGGGGTCGTGGTGTGTCCTCATTGCAACATTGTGGCGCATTCTCATGTCACTGGCCTAAATGTGTACCACGTTGCGTTGGGTAAAAGGGGCTGTGACCATTTACCTGGATTTGCCTAGTATGTAGTTGAGATGAATGAGAACAGGCAAGCGAAGGTCCAGCGAAGATAATATCAAACTCACCATGGTAAATTGCTCTCATGAGCCTCCTGCTTGCTTCATCCCCAAATAGCAACTACGTGATAGATTATGATTGTTATTATCACTGCGTGTTGTATGCAAGAGGGGGGGAACCGTAAAGTTGGCGAAAAGCATCCACAAGCGAGATCTCGCATGGAGATTAGCACTCGAAAACTCAACGTTGCCTGTTAATTGTAAAGCGGACGACAGAGTACGTGTACAAGAGATCGAGGGGCTGAGCTTGACTCAAGAGAGCAAATACAAACATATAAACGATTGCGAAAAGCGTGTATATCTAAAGCAGGGTATCATTCATACACAATCGCATTTCGTAAAAGGATGTCACCGTAACTCGAAGCTGGCGAATGCTAAATTGTAACCACCAAACTCATAGTTAATCTTGTCAGTCCTTCGGTAACTCCTGGTATGGCCGTCCCCAACCTCGTGTGATGTATCCAAACCATTGGACGAAGAGGAAATGGGGCGGGAAGCTGTCAACGCAGATTTGAATTCTCTCTGCGCAGCTTCGATGACAGTTTCTGCCTCGTCCTCCTCGGCGTTACTTTTAACTTTATTCGAAATGAACAAGGTCAGGCTGAGCCTCCCGGGCTGGAAAATGTCAACGACACGCTTAATGAGCGTTCGCAAATCAGGGATATCTTTGGCAGAAGAAATGGGAGAAGCAGAGAGGGGCACATTGCACTCGAAACTGGCGTAGGACCAGCCTTCCTCTGGCGTCACGTGGATGGTGTAATAGCCTTCGCCCACACCAACATCTGTGACAGTATCTCCCCACTTGAGCAGAGCGTTGGATGAATAGCCACAGGGAGAGAAAGCATACGCATCTAGCGTAGTCAGATGGGGAGGAAAGATATCCGTGATTCCGAGAGCAGCTGATAGGGTCTGCCCGGCAATGGAGGGTAGCGTCTCCGAAGACACTCCGTCGACTGGGGAGGGGGGATTTGAAAAGAAGAATGGTTCACGAGCCTCGCGTGACAAGTCACTCATGAGGATCTCGATTGTATAGTCTTGAGTGAGACTTGTTTGGGGATCTTCGGATGCTGGCAGCAGCCGTATAGTATCGTTGTACTCGACATGGGTCGACGGCGGAACTTTGGAGGAATTAGGAGTGGTTCCTCTGATAATTGTAGGGGTTGTGACGTAAAGCAACCAGTGGTCGCCATTTACTTTGCCGACAGTGTATGCAGCCCCATTAGGGAATATGGCGTCCAAAAACGCGACTTCATCCTTCCACTCCCGGTGAGGGTCGGGTTGGCGTTCTGGGAACATGAATGACTTGCGGGAGTAGAAGCATTGGTAAACGGACGGAAGTGAAGCGTGTTCGCGAGCAATATCCAGGATGCGCGGAAGACCGAGGAGGTTAAGCGTAGTTCCGCATGTCTTCAAAATGATCCGATGTGCAAAGACAAACAGAGATGACTCGCTGCACATACAAGATATTAACACGTGAGTGAAATGAAACACCGGAGAGGCAGATGAACATGATGGACACACCTTAGGAGATAAGCATCTGTTTGATCGCCTTCAATAACACTGAGAACTTTGCACTTGACGATGTCAAGCATGTCTTCCCAGACGGAGCGAGGAATTTTTCTCAAGCCGACTCTATCATCCTTTTGGGAATGTGCGTCCTGCACGCTAGCGACCGAAGGGGCGAACCATACTTCAAGCAGCTTCTCTGGGCCTTCAAAAGGGGTAGAAGCATAGAGAGTGTTCCTGTCATCAACTGCCATCGATTTTAAGGTAAATGTGGGGGATATTTAGTGGAGGGATGCTATCGAGGAGGGAAGTCGTAGCCGCCGCAAAGGGCTGTTCCAGTATGCATCAAACGGATTCTTTTTAAACGTGAAAAGCGACACTGAGCAGAAGAACTGCCGGGTTCACAAAGACAAGGTGTGTGACTCGTGGATCGATCCATCTAAAAATCTGTACAGCCACACACCTGTATAGGTCGTATCGGAGAATTCCGCGCTCGCTCGTTTGGTGCCGTGCCGAGCGACCACTGCATACTTACGCCCAATCCATGATCATGCTCCGAAGAGTGTTTCCGCGATTCCATCTCTTCAGAGTCAATACCCCCATATTGCCTACAGCTACGAAACTTGGCCCACGCACGGTCTCTCTGACGACCGTACCCCGCGCCTCTCTGTCGCGTCATTACCGCACGTCTGCACCCCGTCTCACCTCCAACTCCACTAGACCATCCCGGCCCAGCGAGAACACATCCTCCTTGCCTCCCGACGCGACAGTCTCGCAGCGGCTCAAACACCTCGTGAAATCGTATGGATGGTATGCGCTTGGAGTGTACCTCGTCTTCTCCGCGCTCGATTTTACCGTCGCATTCGTGGGGATCAAGCTTCTTGGCGCTGAGCAGGTGTCGCAGGCTGCAGCATACGTGAAGCAAGCCGTTTTCGGGTTTCTGCATAACAAGCCACCAGAACCAGGCAGGGATGAAATCGAGAGCCCGGCAGCGAGCAACGGGGGTCAGGAAGGACTATACGCCATGCTCGTTCTGGCGTACACGATCCACAAGACACTGTTTCTTCCTGTGAGAGTCGGCCTCACGGCCACTCTGACACCCCGCATAGTAGGTTGGCTTCGTGCGAGAGGTTGGGCCGGCGGTGAAGGGGCAAAGCGAGCAGCGAGAGAAATGAAGGAGAGGATACGAACCACAAAGGGCCAAGACTAGGCTGTGTTGTTGTCTTGTGATAGAGTACATATATTACATCGCCGTCTATTCGCGTTATATTCCAGCTCACAATATTTTATCCAAATGGCCCACAGAATTGGTTACATTGTAGTTGAGCCATGTCACATTGCCTATGTACATGATGTTTAACTTCGGAGTTTGTCCAGTCGCTTCTCGAGGGCCACGGAACTTTCTGGAGCCACGCCGGTTGGCAGCTAAAATTGGTGGGTTGGTCATAACCGAACAACTTGTTCTGCTCAAGATGACAACGTGGGCTCAAACCATCCGACATCCATGGTTCAACCCACCGACCATGAAACGCAGACTATTTGCCAACGATGACGGCGACGACGGTTCCTCCTTCTCCTCTGACGTGTCGCCATCCACGTTCTCAACCAGTCGCCGGAAGCGAGCCAGATACGACTCTCTGGAGCGTACATTAGCACACATGACACTCGGCAGTGCACTCGCCACCACCTCCGAGGACGTGGACATGTGGCCAAAGACCTCTCCGCCACGTCCTCGCGTGCAGGAAACCTTGAATGTTATTTTACCGAGCTCGGTCGAGGAACCCGACACACCTGCGTCCGAACCCGTTGACATGGAGGTAGAACCTACCTGTAAGTTATGCTGTTTTCTCATGACTCATCGTTTTTCGACGGTCGTCCAAATTTATAGTGCATGCCATCGATGGCTGGGAAAGTATGGAATCGGGACAGCTCGATATCAAGGAGGTGCAAATATCTTCTGCAGTGCTTGAATGCCTCAGAAGGCAGACCAAGTGTCCACCTCCCCTCATACCTTTATCTTCCCAGACCTCTCAAGCGCTCGTGCTATATCGCGCTCTACGACCACCCTCACCAAAACCATCGGAGCAAGCCTGTGATCCAACTCGGACGTCTACCGTAGTAGCTCACGAGGACGATGTTATGGAGGTTGAGTAGACTTGAGCGCTCTCACATTGATGTCTCGCACTCGTATCCAAAATGATCTAATCCAAAATGATCAACTAATCTATGATCGTAAACAAGAGAGGCAGGAATGAGCACAAACAGCTGGTACGCAAACTCGGTGTTACTACATGCACTTGTGGCAAAACGTCCATTCACACAAGGATTCGAAAAAAGTCTGTGAGGCGATGGGATCCATATTTAGCTGCCTGTCTGGGAACTATACGCCATCATCGCACTGTCAGCGCCGGGTGCTACCTGGGGTGTTTCCTCGCCTTGGTATAGGCCGTCTGTAAAGTTCAAGTGAGAATGACGTAGTCGAGTGTGGGCATGGGGGTGGGGGACATGATGCATCTGTGCTTGTGAATAAGGAGGGCGTAAAGTCACTGAAGCATTTGTGGTGGGCTTTCCCGCATGCTGGGAGAGATGAGATTGGCTAGGCAAGATAGGACTGGACTGAGGGTTGGTCTGTACGGGAGGGGACTGTGTGGAGACAGGAGGGGCGATGTGTCCGGAAGAACTTGGGCGGTTATCAGGAAAGGAGGGGGCGAGAGGTGGGGATAACGCAGGAGGAGAGGGGTTGCTGTGGGAAAGAGAGTTGTTGTAGGATGTGGCAACTGGGTTGGTGTCCTGCGCAGGGAGGATGCGGTTCTGTGGGAGCTGAGACTGGCGTGGCTCGTGAGCAAGGGACTGTTCTTCGTGGGGGTGAGCATCTGGAGAATCGATGAGAACGGCGGGGGTATTCTCCTCTGGTGTAACCTTCTGAGCGAGTTTCTGGGCAGCAATTTCTTCTGCAGTGAGAAAGCGGCCACCTGGGCCACGGGGACGACGCATCGCATGCTTGTGGCGGGATTCGTGGAGATAAGGCTAGGAAGCGGGGGTGAGTGGGGAGAAAGATGGGAGATGCAGGGTGGAAAAAAAGACGGACTTTGCGCTGCCTGGAGAGGCGGTGGACCTCCTCGAGGCGAGCTCGAGCGACACGGCGTTTGAGGATGCGGAAATATTGTTTTGCGTTTACGTAGAGGGGTTCTTCGTCTACGTTTGGGTCATCGAGGACGGGGTCGCTGTTGTTGGTGGAGTCGACGTCGTGGATATGGTGAAAGAGGTCTTGTACTGGGGAGTCGCGGTGGGTTGTGTGGGAGGGGGAGGAGGGGCGGGGGGAATGGTTTCTGTACAGTGAGTTGTTGTAAATTTCATTCTGAGAGGGGGGCTGGGCGGGCTGTGACTGGGACGGGTTTTGGAAGTTGTTTTGGAAGTGGAGATGATGATAAGCGGGGGAGAGCAGCTGATCGACAGGATCGCCCATTGATTGGCTCGCAGCGTTCACTCTCAAACGTCCGTACCACACTTACTCTCTCCTTTGTCACACTCACACCCGTCACATTATTCACACGCCGCTTCTCCCTTGCTTCACTCCCCGCCACGATGGAATTCACCTGTCTCTCCTGCGCGATCGCCTTCTCCTCCGCGGAGGACCAGCGTACGTCATCTCCGATCCTCGCCCTCGATCGATCCCGCTGACACACACAGGCGCACACTACCACTCCGATCACCACAGGTACAACATCAAGCGCAGGGTCGCAGCCTTGCCCCCCGTCAGCGCAGCCGTGTTCTCGCAAAAGCTCCTCGAGCGCACACAAGACATTTCCTCCCAAGATCACGCTCGCTGTGACCTCTGCGCGTACGCCCCTTTCTTCTCTCTCTCCTCCCCCCGTATTTATTCCCCGCCCAGGAAGACATACACCACACAGAACGCCTACAGATCCCATCTCAACTCCAAGAAGCACAGAGACAACGTCCTCCGCCCGCCTCACCATGCCTCCGTGCCCGACGAGGACCCGCCCCAACCCATCCAGCCCTCTCCCACCTCCTGTCTCTTCTGCACCGCCACCTCCCCGTCCCTCCAAGATAATCTCTCCCACATGTCCTCCGCTCACTCGTTCTTCATCCCCGATGCCGATTATCTCGTCGACATCACCGGCCTCATCAATTACCTCGCAGAAAAGATCGCAGTCGGCAACGTATGCATATACTGCAACGGAAAAGGAAGGGAGCTCCGCACCCTGGAAGCTGTTCGCAAACACATGGTCGACAAGGGCCATTGCAAGATCGCTTACGATACAGAGATCGACAAGCTCGAGATCTCAGACTATTACGATTTCACGCCATCCTATCCACCCGACTCGAAGAAAAAGACAACGGAGTCGGATGTCGGCGACGACCAGGTGTGGGAAGATGTTGACGCCGGCGACGACCTCTCCGATGGCGGGTCGGATGACTCTGATCGCCTTCCCGATAACCAACTCGCCTACGGTGACACCGAATACGAGCTAGTCCTTCCTTCCGGCGCACGCATCGGCCATAGAAGCATGATGCGATACTACGCACAGTCATTCCATGGCATACGTGCCAAGTCGGAAGATCCGAACAGTGGCGCAGCTCTCGTCCGACGTCTCCTCGCAGATAAGCATTCAGCACTGGTTCCACGCAAGGGTGGCTTTGGGGCATTCGGGCAAGGTACCCAAGTGGTTAAAGCAAGGAACAAAGGCGAGGCTCGTGAGGCAGGTCGACACACAAGAGAGTTTAGAGACCAACGTCGCAGAGAGGACTTTAAGACAAAAGTGGCGTTTATTCACAACAGTCAGAAGCACTTCCGCGACCCCCTGCTACAAGTCGGTTTTCAACTATCTCATCTCGTTCCAATACTCACCAACTTCTCAGTAATGTGGACGTTCGGTGACATTAACATTGCATTGTACCACGAATAGGTCCAAGACTACTTTTGCTTTCTATTGATATCAATAATCAGGAGTAATCATCCTAGAACAGATGTCTTGTGAAAATGGGCAAACGCGTAGGGATATCGTAGAGAATGAGCGACCCCAAGGTCAATCTTGTCGAACTAGGGTATAAATGTCGCGCAGCAAAACAGCGATAACAAAAAGGAGGGGATTAATACAAATACGAAGCCGGGACAACACCCTCTCGCCCACTCTGAGGGTTCCTTGCGTACCACCAACTGATGGAATTATCAACATGCTTACTAGAATCCCTTGAAAATCACAACTTACGCATTGTCTCTGTCATCGAGCACCTCAATTTCCATCCCGGCCGCTAGGGGGAGTTCGCCCTCGCCTGAACCATCGAAGGAGTAGCGCGCATGAGCAGGCCGGCTGCCTTCCTCTTCGGCAACCAGTGTTCCAATAACTGCGTCGGACGGCGTGGCAGCCCGCAAGTAGTTGCTCGCATCAGGTCCGAACGGATCCGCCTCTGGCTCCACACCTTCGCGAGCTGCTTCCTCCTTCTCGACACTAAAGTTATTAAATGGACTTTGTGCACCCAAAATCGTAGTCCTGGTGGCAGCGTTGATGTGTTCCAGCAACGACGATGGTCGGTGTTGAATCGAGTCGTCGTCATCTTCTTCATTTTCATACCGGGCGAGCTTGTCATCTCTTCTGGACAAAAGCGTCCACAGTATACCGACGAGAGCGAGGAGAAACACAACACCCGCAGCGATGGCGATTGAAATCAGGATAACAATGCCAGTCGCGAGGAAGGCTAATGTCTTTCATGTCAGAGGATTCCACCAGAATGACACTCTGTAAAATGCTCACATTGTTGGCTGAAACTAAAGTTTGCAATCGAGTAGAAAAGAGAAGAAACATATCCGAGCGTGCCCTGTGCTGACATGGAGGCGAGGTAGGGTATGAACGTCTGCCCATCGAACAATACCAGAGATGCTGAGCCGAAGGATGAATCAGACAATGCCCCCGATATCATCAACATCCTATCAGATTCAACGATGTTGTTGGAGCTATGCGTGTTCTGCAGAGGAACCATGAGCAACTGAGAAATGTTCGAGTTGGCTTGAAAAACAGAGCCTGATTCAAGAGTCAGCCTCATGCGAAATGGATCTACTGCAAATTGCGCACCAACGTTGGACCAGGAAACGCCATCCCAGAATATCATGAAGGACGATGAACCGTCACCCGTGCTAAATACCCAGTTCATTAATAACTAAGATTCAACAGAATATCCCACTTACCGTCCAGCAGCGAAAATACTCGACGAATTGCCGTTGTTGACCTCTATAGCGGTGACAGGACCAGGGATCATAGTCGGGTCACCTATGGCAGTCCAGCTACCATTGGCGAAACTGTATTGTGCAACATTTGCAGAAGTGCCATCGGCCAACGTAATGGCACCTGCTGCGACAAGGAGTTCTTGGTTGCTCTGAAAACCTTGTTAAGAAGTGCTCAGCTAAGAGACAATGCAGACGTACGCCGGCGAATGAAACCGAAGAAACGTCACCCTGTAGACCAGAACCCAGTGCATTCCATTGGTTCAGGCTGGTATCAAAAAGACAAATGCCTTGACACACGACCGTGCCTGCCTGGGCGAACGAACCGGCGACTATAATTGTATTAGGCTTGTAGGATGTCGCAGTGATAGAGCGCACGACGACAGAGGAACCAGAATGTGCTTGGATGGGTTGAGCGATCGTAGCCAGCCACTGTTGACTAACAAGGTCGTAGATAGCAAATCCATTTGCGTTGGCACCGGTCAGGTTAAACTCTCCACCAACATACAAATGCGCTGCTGCATCCACGTATAGAGCACGAACCACTCCGTAGATCTGGTCGCCAGCGAGAGCAGTAGCAGTGGAGGTCGCTGGATCGTAAATAGCGACAGCTTGGGAACTCGCAGACGACGTAGAGAAGGAGAAGTTGCCACCAATGATGGCAACCTCATGGGAAGAAGAACTATTAGACCAAAAGACCCCAGCCAAGATAGCGGGAGCGGGAGTCGGAGGCAGTGGGGGTAGTGTCGAGGGACTTGTCGAGGCTTGTCTCCTAAACAGAGCAGGGATCTTCATATGGGAAAGCCAAGTGGCAGGACCGCGTCTGTGGTGGTTATACCGTTTCTGCGTCGTGGAAGTCGAAATAGAGGTATTTGTGGAACTGCCGAGCTGAACTCCTAGAGGAGTAACTGTCGGGTCATCACTACCACTGTTCGAGAGCATGACCATGCCCGTAGCCCCGTATTTTGCCATGGTTTGGACGTTTCCAGCAAGAAGCTGGGATACCTCTTGACCGCTCGAAGATGTACCATTGCTGACAAAGGTGAAGTTCCCTTTGACAAAGCCACCACTGTTCACCCATGATGAACTTGCGATATCCCAAGTCGCAAAACCGCCGACACTAGAACTTGAACCAGCAGGTGTCATGGTCTCGGTGAAGTTCCCAGCAACCTGGATGCTAGTATTGGCCAGGGTAATGCTTGCCACGGCCCCATTAACACCAGCTCCCAGCGTACTCCACGAATTCGTCTCGATGTTGTACATAGCGACCCCCATCAACTTTCCTTGAGTCGAAGGTGTTTGAGTGTCGGAAAAAGAGCCCCCAATATACAGCTCATTGCCGTACAAAGCAAATGATGCAACTGCGCCATTAAGGCCCCCATTGGAAAGCGAAAAAAGGCTCCCCTGTTTGTAGGCGACGATGTTGGAAGCGCCACTAAGGGAGCCAGTGGCGAAGGTGAAGCTACCACCCAGGAGGATGATCCCAGAAGGATGTTGCACGGCGGCTGAGATGTAAGCGGAGTTAGTGTTCGCAGCACCCAGGGCATTGTAAAGATCGACGCCGATGATGTCGGCGGCAGTCTCGCTGGTGTTGGATAGGACGCCAGTAGCATCGACAGAAGTTTTCGAGTTCAATGGCCACTCAAAAAATCCAAACCCACGCTGAGTTCCAAGGCTGGTGGAGCCATTGCCGGCTACGCCAGGAGTAATGCTGGCGGAGGTCAAGACTAGCTCAACATTCCCGGCAACAAGTTCGTATTGTCCATTTTGACCTGCTCCTGTCGGTTGATTAGCCAATGACATAGTCACTGTGGTCACAAAGGAAGAGGACGAAGGGACAATTGGACCACTATAAACCGGCACCACAACGTCACTATGGACCTGCTGTGACACTGTGGACACAAACGGCTGCGACCCGTCGCCAGGGAATACTGTTATTTGAACTGACGTCCGAAGGGCACAGTCCTGGAAGTTATCACAACCGGGTATGACCAGGTTCACCACGTATTGTCCGGATGCCGAGACGTACGGCATCCAGGTAAAGGTGGGAGCTTGTGAGGCAGGCGTGCCAACAGAGACTGTGGAGACCAGGACGGTTTGCAGAGTGGCAGGAATGTTCGTGTTCGCATTCTTCGGCGACCAGCTGCCGGTCATTGCAACGTTGGACGGGTTGGGTGCAAAACAGGACTGGGTATTCTGGCTGCCGACGGCCGAAGCAAACGCTCCGGACGATAGAAGTTGCAACATGTGCAGACCAGCGGCAGTTCCTTTCCACTCGGAGAGTGTGATTTGCACACCGGTCAAGGAGACAGGAGCTGTGAAAAGGAAATCCTGGTACAGGATTGAAGCATCGGTTGACAACGGACAATTGCTCGTGCACGTCATGTTCTGGCCCGTAGACGGATCCACATATGTAAGACTTTGGACGGTGTTGTCAGGGATTGATGTGACGCTGAGAAATAATGTTAGAGAGCAGAAAAACTTGAGGTTTGAGCGGAAGGCAAATTGAAACTGTACCTGAAAGCCGTCGTACCATAGCCATTCTGAAACGTGTTCCCAATTCGGACACCATACGCACTCATGGTGGCAAACGTGCGGACTGTGATGAGAGCCGCATTTCCGGCGGCAGCGAGCCACGTATTTCCGGGTCCATCAGGACCTGCGGGACAAAGAATTGCCTGGATGTTACTGAACTGTGGGTCCGTAGAAGAGGGACCCCCGACAATCTCTGCGCCCTCAAGGGGTATCGGAACGAGCGAAGACGAAAACGGCGATGCACCTTGAGAGTATGGAACGTTGGGGTTATTGTTATTGCTAGTCGCTCCGCCACTAAACGACGTGGTGAATGAACCGGCGAAGAAAAGACTAGCGTCAGAGGCATTGGAAGTTATGGATGTGACTTGGCCGTTGAGACCTTTGAACAGAGGTGCGGACCATGAACTCGACTTGGAGTTCCAAACCGCGACAGAAGGACCTGGTGAGGAGAAATGACCACCAACCCAAAGGTTGTTGTTGGATGAGTCGCAATATACGGCACTGACTGGACCATCTGGCCCGCCTGAACCGAGGGCAGAGAAGGCACCTGAGGAAGGGGAATAGGAGACCATATAGCTAGTGGTGACGTTGGCGATGGAAAGAAAGGAACCAGAAATATAATAGACATCATTCATAGCACACGCCGAAGAAATTGAGCCGCCAGAATTCGTATTAGCAATAGAGGTGAGGGCCCCCTGCGGTGTGCGGGACAGTAGGGAAGACACCGAAGGATCGAACGAGGTGGGGGTGGAGTTGTCGAAAAAGTTCAAGCCGGCAAAGGCGCCAGTGAGGCCAACTTGGCCCATACGGTCAAAGTCGACGAGGGGGAGCGATGCGGACGCGATACGTGCGAGGGCGAGGACGGAGGGCCATGCTCTAAGTGGCGGGAACATCATGGAAGACGACGGGAGAAAAAGAAAGGCGGGACCGTAGAGCAGGGTATAATTGCCCTGGTGAGCTACAACTTGCAGGGGGAGCTTGGTAGCCCGACCGTCAGGAAAAGAGACGCAACAAAAGTAAAGACGGTTGCAAGTGTTTGGCGGGGTCAGAGCATTAAACGAACTGGTCCACGTGAGACCGTCTCACGGACCTCGTGCAGCCCACACGTCCGTCGTTTTTACAAGCATCAACTCAATTGCAATTCATTCCAGAGGCTGGTCTCTATTTCCGGTATCAAACATCCCCCTGCTCAACATCGAGTTTAATTCCTGCTAATCCGTCCGCGCGGTGACACTACTCATATCTGGCACGGATCCGACAGCCTGCAGATGAGGGGAAGCCTGTTCCAGCGACCTGGAGCAATGTTATAATGCTGTATCACAAACCCAAGAATAATTCTCACTGAGGATATCTGTATCGGATTATTCCTGGTCTCGTTGCCGTGGCCTGTACAGCCACGTTGTCGGTGACCTGTTGCGATTGCAACAAGTGCTTCTCGTTCAATTGAGACCAGGTGTCGGGCGGTGTTGAGTGGTGGGCGATCCACCGTGTCAAATATGCATCGTCATCTCGCGGTGGGGCCCACTTGTAAAACGAAACAGCCAGAAGGGAGAGCAACAGCGTATTCCGCCAAAACGGCGTGGAGAATCCAGCTACGAGGTTTCAGTCCCAGTTCCGAAATGAGAACCAGACAGGCAAACCTTCCGGACTGTCGTGAGCACCGTCCGGGTGCTCCTCGTGTGCATGATTACCACTAGATGCAAACCTGAGCTGGCTTGAGACTAGTGGCGCTGTATAGGGCTTTGGACGCAATAGGACACCTGCCCTAGCGAGATGCATGGTCTTGAAGAAAGAAGGGCTCGGAATATTTTCACTACCAGCAACGTTCCCACACCGTAATGACCGCAAGTTGATGTCACCTCCGTTCAACTTGCCCTCGATTCCATCACAATGCCCACTTCACCGCGACGTTCCAAACGCCGTTTTTCGTCAACTTCCATTGGGACCACCACCTGGAATCCGCAGGTCTCAATGCCCACGTCGGCTACACGTAGGCACGAAGCAACGCTCTTGCAGGATCCTCCAGTGCAACCTCTGACATACGCATCGCTTCCACCCACACCTATTCTTCCTTCTTCCCCTGCTTTCTCGCCGCCACCATCTGCAAGAGGCCCTCCTTCAGATCCACAGTCGCATCAACCGTTGTTCTCGTTGTGGGATTATCTTCGTGAAGAGCTACTGGCAACCGACTTTGACTCGCACCAAGAACTCAAATGGGAGCGGGTCAGCAACTGCTTGAGTATTCCCTTCGCGATGGAGAAAGTGAGTGATCCCCTATTCCGAGGGCATATTGTTTGTCTTACAGCAGATGTTAGATCATCGGCTTTGGTTTCCTACTTTGCCTGGACTCTTTCCTTTACACATTCACAATTCAGCCTATCCGCTTCTTCATAGCAGCTTCGCGTTCCATATACAACCTCATCACTTGGTCCAAGTCGCACCTCCCTCCTTCCCAGAAGGCTGATATCCTACGCACCCTTTTAGTTATTGTCTCGATCACTCTCCTCATACCCCTCGCAGACGCTAGCAAAATTTACCACTCCATTCGTGGCCAGGACACTATTAAGCTGTATGTCATATTCAATTCCCTAGAAGTGAGCACCGTCCATTTGTTTGCCGAACCGTTGTTTGAACGGGCTATGTAGATCGCAGATAGGCTTTGTGCCTCGATCGGACAAGACATACTTGACTGTCTGTTCTCGCGATCTACGCTGGAAGTGCTGTCACACAAAATACCTTTTTCTTCTCACATGTTCCGTCCCTTGATCTTCTTCGTTCTAGCGACTCTCTACGTTGGTGAGCTGACAGTGCATCCTTGATCAATATGTGATGACTCAATGTCGCCGATAGCGAGCCACACTTTGGTTATGCTCTACCAACTCCTTTCTTTGAATGTCGCAGTCAACTCTTACGATCATGCCCTCCTTACACTTCTCGTTTCCAATCAATTCGTCGAAATTAAGGGTTGTGTATTCAAGAAGTTTGAAAAAGACAACCTCTTTCAGATTACCTGTGCAGATATCGTTGAGCGTTTTACATTGTCTCTGATGCTTTTCGTTGTTGCGTTCCGCAACTTGATAGAGCTCAGTGGCTCTGAGTTCGACTTCACGGGCGGGTTTGTAATGCCGAAGAGCTTCGGATGGTTCAGAGGTAACAATGTTCTATGGACCATTTCATATGTGGGTGTTTGTTCCGCTATCGAGGAAGTAATATATATCTCACTTATTGTGACGTCAGCCTGTCGTGACTGTGCTGGTGTCAGAAATGATGGTAGATTGGTTAAAGCATGCCTTCATTACAAAGTTCAATCATATCCGTCCCTCTGTCTATGAGCGGTATATTGATGTATTATGCCGTGACCTAGCAAGTGGAAGTGTTGTTGGGCGGCATGGTACCCGCAAGGTTCGTGTCCTCGACTATCATTTCCAGTGATGCTCAAGATGCCATGCAGCATACGTACGTTGACCAATCACCTCTGGTTGCACGGCGCCTTGGTTTTGCTTCGGTTCCACTTGCTGTCTTAGCCATCCTCATCGGTGTTCAATGCTTCAATCCGATGTTCTCCCGTCATCTGCGTGATCAACGGGATCTCCACCCATTGGCAAAATGGATAGCGATGGGTATGTTGTTCTGGCTGTGGTGCGTCAATCTGTTCGTTGTTGATATCACACTCATTACTGGTATATGTCAGTTTCTTGGCACTCAAGGTTCTTTTGGGCGTAAACTTGATTTCATATGCTGGTAGCCGAAGAACTGGGACTGAAGCTCGAGCTGTGGCCGATCGCATTAATGATTTCGGTCGTGATCCCATTGGAGAAGGCATGGAAGAGCGAGAATATAACAAGCAATTACAGAAAATGGTTGATAACTGGCGTGATGATGCTGTGTGTGTTAGTGAAATGGGGGAGGGACAAGAGGCTAGTAAGGCTGAGATGATCGGGAGCAGGAAAAAGCGTGTTCCATTGGAGGACCTTACCCGATTTACAATGGTGAAGCGTATTTGGTGAGAATACTTATGGTGTAGGTTATGATGGCAGTGTTTGTGGATCAGAATGCTCTGCTCTGACTGTAAGATGTAGTTGAGTCTCACACCTGGGACACGGGTCAGATACGAATATTGTACAAGGTGTCGGCGCTGCCGCCGAAGACCTTGCTTGCCATCAGAAAGTTACTGTAATATATTAACAACATTACATGCTCGAACATTGCGTGCCAAAGACAGGTATGAAGCCAGTGACCATCTTCGATAACATATTCAGCAACGACCGATCGGAGAGCGCGCTCAGTGTGGAGTTCCAGGTCGCTTGTTACAACTCGGTGCTTTTATCGGCTAGCAACTTCAAGGTACCAGCATTACCGTAATCAAGTGACCCCAGACACTGATGGTAACAATGTCATTTATTTTGCGTTGTTTGTTGACTAACGTCACTTCCTTCATTTATATACTGAACCTCTCTCTCCCTTCAGCCACGATCATCCCTGCCCGACTCCTCTATCAGTGGCATTCATTGCTGCTTGTGATGGATGTTGTGTTATGCACCTCTTGCTTGTTGTTGCCATTGGCAATGCCTATGGTGCTTGTAATTTTACTTAGCTCCAAGTACTCTTAATCCAGTGTTCTTGAGGGTGTATGCTACATGTATTGTAAATCACAGTAGAAAGTCCCACATGTACAGTACATTAAAATTTTTATTGGATATAAATTTTTGTTCTACTATCTTGCATGCTCATGTGAGTTGAACAAAAACAACATATTTTATGTATCTAGACATAATCTAAGAATTGCTATGCTATTACATGCTCAGATGAGTGAGCAAGGGCAAAGTAAGGATTCTTGGGGGCTGGATGGATGCTTGAGGAGGGTCAGATAGTGGTGGTGCAGGCACATCATGTCATCAGTGTCCAGGTTGCATTGTTGCATCATGGTGAGTGCAGGCAAGGGAGGGCAAATGAGAGGGAGGGTAAGCAAGGACAACAGCAGGCCAGCATGAGGGTGAGGACAAGGACAAAGATGAGTGAGGGAGGGCAAGGGCAAACAAGGGTAAGGGCAAGGGTGAGGGACATGATGGCAGGTGGTGGGTATCATAATGGGGCAAAGGCAATGACTGCATGTGAAACGCACAGGAATTGAGAGGTGCAGGTGTGGAAACAGTCCATCTAGCAGGGCCATAACTCCCTGCCACACAACAGTCCTGCAGCTGTTGATAATGAGCCATAGCACCTTGTGACACCAATATCCATGTGATAGCACAAGGATGACAGCGAGGGTGAGGGTGAGGATGTGACATGACGCGAGGACAATGGTGCAATGGTATGAGGACAATGGTGATGGTATGATGGTGTGATGGTGCAAGGATGATGGCAAGGGTAAAAGCAAGGGTGATGGCACAATGGTGAGAAGATGACAGCGAGGAAGGATAATGGCATGGCAGTGCAAGGATGACAGTGAGGGCATGAGGACAAGGGTGAGTGAGAGGGACTCTGGGTGAGGACAAGGTGAGACAAGAGGGCGGGTGTGAGCAGGCAACTGACTTCACATGATGTGTCCACTGGCAAAAAAAATTCACAAGTGATTTTTTGCTTTTTTTGTTTGCTGGTTCTTGAGGTCTTTGCTG
Source organism: Baorangia bicolor (assembly GCA_038093395.1). Classification (NCBI taxonomy): domain Eukaryota; kingdom Fungi; phylum Basidiomycota; class Agaricomycetes; order Boletales; family Boletaceae; genus Baorangia; species Baorangia bicolor. The sequence goes on from JBBPSC010000014.1 coordinate 52,702, forward strand.
TAGTTGGCCTTACAGTACTGCTGTGACTCCTGCCTCTTCTCTGGATTTTACCTGATATAGGCACCAAGTTGTAACAAGCAACACTGAAACAATCCTTAATATCTTACAAGTCACTCCTAAAAGGAATGATATTTGCAAGAGAGAAAAGGAATTTCAAGACTAAAGAAGTACAAACACAACTACGAGTACTTATATACTACCAAGATTGTTTAGGGCAGGCATGGAATAATTACATAATACTTCAAGAATGTTCCACCAGATTCCGATAAGATAAGATAAGATAAGATAAGTCTTAAGGACTTATTACCATATTGAATTCAAAGAAGTAATCCATATAGAAAGAAAACATTTCATTACCCCCTTTTTATGAATTGAACTCCTGATTGATTAGAATACCAGTAAGATGCGGATCAGAGCCAGGGAAGGGATTTTGAATAAGGAATTGAGGAGATGATTGAGTGAAGCAGCATATTGTTTGAAATCATTGTGATGGAAAAGTTGAACAGCAGGTGTAGAGCAAAAGGTACAGTCACATGGAGGAAGAGATGATAGCATAATTTGTTTTATAACATTGGGGTGTTGTTTGTGAAAGGTTTTGACCAACTTAGGGGCATGGTTAAGGTTCTGCTTTGGCTCCCAAGTTTGTTCTTCTCGGGAATAACCTTTCTATTGAACTAGGTACTTTGTTTTCCTGCATCATTTCCATGAATCAATAACCTTCTCAACTTCATACTTTTCTTGTTGCTCCATGATTACTGGAGGAGTGGGTTTCAGCTTTGCTTGAGATGGAAAGGAACTTTCAACATAAGGTGTAAGAAGAGCTTCATTAAACACTGGGTGAATTTTTTGCCAAGTCTTTGGTAGTCTCAACTTGTATGTTGACGATCCCATTTTTTTCTTGATTTCAAAAAGACCATATCATTTATCGTCAAATTTCTTTGTTGGCTGATCAGTCCTTATGTTTTTGGATTCAAGCAACACTTTCTGCCCAGGTGTATACTCGATAGGGGTGTGAGCAGATTTATCATGAGTCTTTTTTATGACTTCTGCTGCTTTAGCAAGAGTACTTTGGGCTGCTTCATGATGACTTTTCATTAAGGTCATGAAGGTAGAGGTGGACTCATTTTGGACTTCAACTCACTTGTTTGGAATAAGTGGTTGTTGTCTGAAATTGAGCAGGAAAGGGGAGAAGCCTGTAGCACTGGTGGTTTGGGAATTATGAGCAAATTCAGCTAAAGGAAGCCATTCTGCCCAATCGGTTTGTTGATGATTAACATAAATGCATAGATATTTTTCGACTTCTTGATTGATTCACTCAGTTTGTCCATCAGTTTGTGAGTGGTATGCAGTAGATGGATTTCCTTCAATTCCCAATAAGGCATAAAGATCTCTCATGAAGGAAGAAACAAATTGAGGACCACAATCTGAAATGACCTTGTGAGGAGTTCCGTGTAGCTTGAAGACATGATCTCTAAAAATGGTAGCTACTCCTTGTGACATGATTGTATCCATGACTGGTACTAAATGGATCATTTTAGAAAATCTGTCCACTATGACCAGTATAGCATTCTTTCCTTCTGACTGTGGTAGTGGGCCAATGAGATCTATGGAAATGATTTCCCATGGGGCAGATGGGATTTCATTTGGATGCAAAGGAGTAGTTTGCGCAGTGGATTTGGCTTTGACTTTCTGGCAAATGTCACAGCCTTTTACATACACTTCTATATCTTTTTGAAGGGATGGCCAATAAAATTCACTTATGATCAGATCACAAGTTCATTTTACTCCTGGATGTCCAGAGATGGGATGGTCATGGTTTGTGATAATTATTGATTCTCAGAGTTTAGCATCATTTGGAACATATATGAGAGTCTTCCAATATACAATCCCCTCTTTTTGTGACCATGCTGACCCTTCTTTTGCCAACCCTTCTTTCACAAATTGTTCCAGTTTGTATTGCAGCTTTGTGATTTGTTGTTGAATAGTGGTAGATGAAACTGCCTTAGTGAAAAGATGGTTGGGAAGAAGAACCTGCTGTTTGTTATCAGATTCTATCCCCTTCTTATAATCTGGCCTCTAGGACAGAGGATCGGCAGGGTTAGTTTTACCTGACTGATAAGTAAAAACCAGATGATATTCCTGAACGATTTGCTGCCACTGAGCCTGCTGATGAGAAAGATCCTGAGGTTTACAAAAAAAAACTCAAGATTCTTATGATTAGTAAGCACTTCAATAAGATGAACAGCCTCCAAAAGATAATGGCGCCATTCTTTGAGTGCAAACATCACAGCCAACATTTCAAAATCGGCAGTATGATAGTTACATTCCCCAGAGTCCAGGGAACAAGAGCAGAATGCTATGGGGTGCCAACATCTATCTTGTTTCTGCATCAGCACTGCACCAACACCAATTCCAGAACTGTCTGTCTTGATTTGGAATGGGTCAGTGTCAGTAGGCATGGTAAGAGCAGGAGCCGTAGTGAGAACAGTTTTAAGCTCGTCAAACGCTTGTTGACAAGCTTTAGACCAGATGAAGTCCTTTTTAATCGATGTCAATTGCATAAGTGGTCAAGAGATTTGTGAGAAGTTCTTTACAAATCATTGGTAGAAATTGAGGAATCCTAAAAATCCTTTAAGGGCTTTTCTGGTTGTCAGTACTGGCCATTCTCTAACAGCAGCTACTTTCTTTTCATCCATGCAGATTTCCTTTTGTGCTACAATGAGGCCTAGGAACTCAGTTTCCTGAACCTCAAAATCACACTTGTCATGTTGAAGATGCAAATGTGCATCTTGTAAAATCTGCAACACTTATCATACAATTCGATGATGTTCTTTGAGGGTCTTTGTGAAGATTATGATGTCATCAATGTAAACAACTACCACTCCTTGATTGATAAGATCTTTGAACAGTGAATTCATCATGGTTTGGAATGTCGCTGGTGAGTTTGTTAACCCAAAAAACATAACTAGAGGTTCAAAAAGTCCTTGGTTGGTTTGGAAGGTGGCTTTCCATTTATCTCCTTTAGTCATTCTCACGTTATTGTATCCCCATTTTACATCAAACTTGATATAGTACTTGGCAGACTTGAGCTTGTCCACCAATTCACTAATGAGGGGAAGAGGGTATCAATTTCGCTGTGTAATATCATTGAGTTTGTGATAATCTTGGACTGGCTGAAGATGACCATCCTTCTTTTTGATAAAGAAGAAGGCTGAAGCGAAAGGAGACTTAGATGGTTGAATATGTCCTGATTTCAAATTTTCTTCAAGGAAAGTGTTGAGCTCCTTCTGTTCTCCTAGGTTTAGAGGATAGATCTTGCAGTCCACCTCATGTGAAACAACTCTCAAAGCTATAAGCTCAAAGGTTGCACGAAGAAAGGCTAAGACTTTAAGAGAGAAAAGATGGAGGAGATGAAGTACTACAACTGGGACCTTTGAGAGGAAAAGACCAGAAGAACTAGATTGGAGTTCTCTGGCGTTGCATTGAGACTTTATATACTACATGGTTGTGTACACCTGTGTATGTCTAATCTATGATATGCAATGCTTTGTCCGCATGTATGGGAATGGAATGGAAGCATAGAAGCATAACATGAGGCCAACACACAGTGTGGCAGAATGGAAGAGAAGAGAAGCATACAACGTGTGATGCACATGTTAATCAAATGGAAGAGAAGCATGATGTAATAATTGAAACAACCCAAAAAGCGTGAAGCTCAAAGGTTGCACTAAAACACTTAGACTTGGAGGAAGTGGAGGAGCTGAGGCTACTCTGATCTTTGTGGGGAAAAGACCAAGAGAACTAGACTGGAGTTCTCTGGCCATCTATTGAGGTCTTATATACTAATACAAGGTTTGCATGTGTTTACGATATATCTACGATATAGGAGGGCATGTGCATAAGGCATGGTGTGGAAACATAGCCATGGAATGGAAGAGAAGCGTGACATGAGGACCACATGAGGATGTGGCAGAATGGAACATAAGAAGCATGGCATGCATTCAACGCATGTAGAATGGAAACGAAGAATAGCCTGCATGGTGATGAGTGAAGAAGTAAAACCGTGCTAGGTGTAAGTGGATCTTAGATCCGGTAGAAGTGAGCGTCCATTGCATGAAAAGTTTCTAAGTCCAAAAGATTAGATAAAGCGTTCATGATAGTTAGATGATTAGATCTGATAAGATCACGTGATGCGATAAGATAAGATGAAAAGATAAGATAAAGGAGAAAAATGTTAGACCCATAACAATAATAACCGGCACAGTGATGAAGTGAAAGAGTGAACACCATGACAATGTAAGTGGATCGTAGATCCATGTGAAAGGGTTGAGTGTCCGAGCTGACTAAGCAGCTGTTGCACGAAACAATTCTAAGTCCATGAAATGTAAGTGAGCGTTCACGATAAGATAGACGATTAGATCCTAAGGGATCACGTGACACAATAAGATAAGATAAAACGTAAAATGTGAAGGGGAAAAATGTAGACCTGTAACATCATGTTCTCCAGGAAGTAATTTGATTGTATGATCCCAAGGTTGCCTTGGTGGTAGTTCATCAAAGCTTTCTTTAGCAAGGACATTCTTGAAATCATGGATATAGTCAGGTGCTGATTTTTCAAAAAGTTTTCTTTTTCTTTTGAACAAAGTCTTTGGCTGCAACCTCAGTAGCTACATTCCTGATATATTCATTGCAATCAAGATGAAATAGTCTATCTTCTTCTGAGCAGGAGAAGTCTTCGTCTTCATCATTGTCTTCTGCTTCTATTAATTCAGGCATGTGATCATTTTCACACCTGAATGAGATTTGCCTGATATTCCAGTCAATGGCTGGATTGTGAGCTTTGAGCCAATCATATTCCAAGAAAATGGTATTAGGTCCTATGTTAGTGACGGCTAAGGTGATTTGTTCCTTGTGATCTAGGATTTGTAGCTCTATGATAGCAAATCTTTCAACTTTACCAGCTGTTACAGTTTTCTTTCTTCACTCCTCTCGCCTTCTACTTTGCACGCATCGTTCCCTTACTCGTACTTGGTACGGTCGGTCAGCTTCTATTTCTTCCGCTCTTCTCATCATCCTCGCTGACCCTTCCGACGTTACTCTTATTTCTCTCTTACCTTGAACACCGTTCCTAGGACTTTCTTATCTCCTTGCCATTTCTCTCACAATGGCCCGTGCCCCTTAAACCTTCCATCCGATTCTCTCGCATTCGTTTCCTTATGAAGAGCTTGGTCTGTGCCCCTTTTGTTGTTCGTATATAAACCTACATCGCTCCTCCTGTAACTCTCTATTCTTGATCTACGCTTAACAAGCATACCTTCTTGAATCCCCTGGAAGTCCAGCTTCCACTCCTGAGTCCTTGTCCTCGTCTCCAAGCGTGACTCTTCGTCGACGCTTCCCTCCTCGTCCAAGGCCTAGTAACCCTAGGCATCCTCATATAAAGACCCAGCACCCCTGGGTATCCCTGTTAGTCTCCTTGAGACTCCCTCGTCCTTGTAACTCGTTATCCTCGCAGCTCCCCAGATGTCGGTCTCTTCGTGAGCATCGCCTGAGGAGTATCCCTGTTGAACGAGTCCCTCTTTGGTACGCTTCGCGTAACAAAAGATCAAGAATCTCCGTGGTCCCACCTTCTCAGGTGAAGGACCTTTACCACAGTCACCACGAGTCGCTTCGGACTATTCCACAGTCCTGACGAAGACAACGACGTCGAAATCCCCGACGTAGAAAACCTCGCCACATCAGAAATCCCTGCCCCACCCAGCTTCAGACAACGTCGAATCCTTGGACCAGCCAGGTCGTCTACACCACTAGCACCCCCACCCAGAACACCCACACCAGCATCCCCACCTCGTCCCATCTCACCAACCATGTCCACCAGAGTCCCAGAACTCAAGGCAGCCCTCCCAGCCGACTTTTCGGGCCAATCTGATGATGCCCCCCGATGGATCAAAGCCATGAAGGCTTACTTCGCCCTCAACTCCTCCCTGTACACCACTGACGGAGACAAGATCATGACCACCCTCAACAAGATGAGCGCAGGAAGAGGCGCCTCCTTCGCCGAGATGTGGTACGACAAGATGGCCAACTCGGCCACCCCTAACAACGAGAAAACCTTCGACTACTTCGCCTCCAACTTCGAGACCACCTTCTACCCATTCGACACCAAGTCCACAGCCCGCCTGAACCTCACCAAGCTCACCCAGAAATCCACCCGCCTCCCTGACGGAACCATTGATGACGGTTTCCAACAATACATCACCGACTTCCAGAACCTCGCCTGTAAAGCGGGCATCACTGATGAGGTCACCCTCACAGACCAGTTCTCCATCGGATTAGACCAACGCCTCGTCGGCATGATCCTCTCCATGTCCACCCCCCCTACCACGCTCTCCAAATGGATTGAGCAAGCCAAGACCTTCCATACGCAGAAGATGCGCATCCTCGCCCTTAGGAAGGGTCATCTTCAACCTTCGTCCTCTCCTCGCCCCACAAAGGACCCCAATGCCATGGATGTTGACGCTGTCACCATCACCAAACTTACCCCCGCTGATCGAGCTCAATGCATCAGAGACAAACTCTGCTTCCGCTGTCGCAGACCTGGCCACAGCACCCTAAACTATACCCAGTTCTCCTCTTTCTCGAAGACCTCTCGACGAACCCAGAACATTCGCACCACAGAAGCTTCCCCTCCCAAGGAAGAACCCCCCGCCCCACCTCGCTCCCACCTTGACGAATATGTCAACTCACTCAAAACCTCCGGCAAAGATGAAGGAGAAATCCTTGAGGTTCTCAAGACCTGCTATGAAGAGTCCTCTGAAGAAATCGCTTCGGTGTCTCTTGCGCGCATCCAGAAAGCACGGGATTTTTAAGAAGGGAAGCCGCCTCGACGTCTCCTTCCCTTACCATGAACCATGTACTTGTAGCACCAAAGAATGACAGAACCTTGCGTCTTCCTATTTCGCTACAAGGAAAGAACCAAACCGTCGAAACCACTGCCCTCATTGATTCCGGTGCTACGGGGAACTTCATCGATCCTCGACTCCTATCCCCAGGAAACTTCAAGACCTCGCCACTCCCCAACCCCATCATAGCCTACAATGTCGACGGAACCCCCAATCAGAAAGGGACCATCAAGAACAATGCCCTCGTTCCTATCTACTCCAGCTCGTTCTCTGATACTGAAAAACTCATGGTTACCCACCTGAGTCGTCCCCAGGTCATACTCGGAATGCCCTGGCTCCAGAAATGGAACCCTCAGATCAACTGGAAGTGCTTCACCCTCAACATCGGCCCCACTGCTCCGGAAGAACCCTTCTACCCCAACTGGTTTGACCCTGACCCTGATCACGAAATCGCCACCCTGTTTGCTCAAAGGTATCCCCAAGGGGTTGAGTGGTCTCTTCGTGAGTATCCTCCCTCGAAAGGAACTGATGGGGAACACATCAACAAGGTTACCATATCCACCCAACTCAACATCGCCGAGAAACCTAAGGAAGTATCCATTCCAGACTTCTGCAGGGACTATGCCGACGTATTTTCGGAAGCCATGCACTCTCAACTCCCTCCACACCGATCCTTTTACCACACCATTGAACTCAGAGACACCTTCACCCCCAAGGTGGCCAAGGTATACCCCCTCAACCCAGCTGAGAAGGAAGCTTGCAAAGCTTTCGTCGAAGAACATCTAAAAACCGGTCGCATCGTCCCTTCGAAGTCCCCTCAAGCCTCTCCCTTCTTCTTTGTCCCCAAAAGTGACGGATCGCTTCGACCCTGTCAGGATTATCAGTACCTCAACTCCCACACTGTTCGAAACGCCTACCCCTTACCACTCATACCTGAGCTCATCGATGACATGAAGGACGCTACCTACTTTACCAAGTTTGATATCCGATGGGGATACAACAATATTCGCATCAAGGAAGAAGACCAGTGGAAAGCCGCCTTCATCACCCCCCTGGGCCTTTTTGAACCCACAGTCATGTTCTTCGGCTTTTGCAATGCCCCCAGTACCTTCCAAGCTTTCATGAACCACAACTTTGCAGATATGATCGCTGAGCGTTGGCTCAAGATCTACATGGATGACATCGGTATCGCCACCACAGGTTCTCTATCTCTTCACCATGAACGCACTCGTCGCGTTCTCCAACGTCTTAGGGAGCTCAAACTCTCCCTGAAGATCTCCAAATGCGCCTTCGATACTCCCACCATGGAGTATCTAGGCCTTATCATCGGACAAGGACTCGTTCGTATGGACCCAAAGAAGCTCTCTGCCATCGCTGATTGGAAACCTCCCACCTCTGTCAAAGGGGTACGATCCTTCCTCGGGTTTGCCAACTTCTATCGGAAGTTCATTCCCAATTACTCCAACATTGTCTCTCCTCTAACCTTCCTCACCCGAAAGGATGAGAAATGGGCATGGACACCTCTCCAACAGACAGCCTTCGACTCCCTTCGCAACATTTTTTGCACCGCTCCAGTTCTCGCCATCCCCAATGTCACCAAACCCTTCTTTGTCATGACAGATGCTTCCCTCCTCGCTGCGGGTGCGGTCCTCATGCAACTCGACCCCAACGGTGACAAGAAACCCACAGCGTACTTCTCCAAAACCTTCTCCTCTGCTGAGCGAAACTATGACATTTACAACAGAGAACTCCTTGCTGTCATATACGCCCTCGACGAATGGAAACATTACCTCCAAGGCACCCCCCACCCGGTCACAATCATTACTGACCACAAAAACCTCTCCTATATTCGTGATCCTCGTAAACTCTCTCGTCGTCAGGCCC
>JBBPSC010000015.1:0-61413 GCA_038093395.1 Baorangia bicolor
AGCATTGGTGGTCGCATGTCCCCTTCCCCGAAGAAAACAACACAGGCTTGCAGGGAACATTCAGGAGAGGATGTTGATGACGATAAGCAACACAGCTACGGTTGGCTGAATGAGCGGCTGTTCGGTTGATAACAAACAAAGCGTGCATGCGATGATCTTAACATGGCGGGTTTGGCCATGGCTAGGGGAAAGATGCTGAGTAGGTGTAAGGTGGAATGATGATAGTCCTGGCCTGATAGAAAGCAGCCAAGCAAGATGGGAGAACTTGAAGCAAACTGCAGAACCTGGTATATTTTGAATTTTTGCAAAGTTAGTCAAAAAATTATGCACTCGCTTTGATCGAACAAACCAGTGAGTCACATCTTGCGGCAAGAATGGTGGATCCCCTCCCTTGCAGTGCGGTGCATACGGGGGCATGTAGCCAGGCTCGGTTCAGCGCTTCGTGCGTGTCCTCGGCTCCAGCCTATCTGTCATATCTTGTCCCCTTGACGAAAACCTGTGATAGGGATGACGATGTTCTCCGCGGTGATTCGCCCATTTCCGACAGGGTAATTCATCATTCAAGGGTGTTCCCTGATCCTCACACCGAAATGATAGTAATACACTATCCGGTGCACGTTTCCGCTTCCTCGCCAGCTTATCATTACCTCGAGGGAGAGGGTCTCGATTATTTCATGTGCCTCGATCAATCAATTACTTGAATACCTCCTGGCATGCGATTCTCCGTGGCTGAAGATATGATACCTTGCAGTAATCAGCACACCCAATCTTGTAGGACCCTGGCACGTTCACCGAGTGCCTCGGGAAAGGCAGCTCCAGAATCGCTTCTACGCGAGCCCCACCCGGGGAAACGACAACAGATGTTTGAGGGTGGCATCAATGCCAATTCAGAAAGCGTAAGGAAACCCTCAGTTGAGTCTTTCCCTCACGATGTAGGCGGTGGAAGTGATTTTTAATCGGTAGAGGGCACAGAACACGCAGATAAAATGGTGGGCATACCTGGACCGCAGTTCGCAAGCGTGATAGTTGATAGACAGTAGAAACCATGATTGAGTACATGTCGAGCGACAGCACGGAATATCACCAAGTTTCAAGCTTGGTGATACTTGTATACTAATGATAAAATCAAGAAGTTTCCATACCGTCCTGTTCCAGCTCCTGAAGCACAATCTGTTCTGGGGCATCTCCTTCTTGCTGTACGCCTCCCTTTTCTCCATTGAGTTGCCTTTCGACTTTCCTGGCAGTGCGCGGTGCTGAACCACGAGCAGAGTTATCCGCAGTAGTTGATGTTTCGCCTTGACCAATGCGGATGATAATGTTCATTGTCGATTTGACTCTCGTCCTGAAGTCCTCTTGGGGACCATCTTCTGCCTCACTCCCACTCTCGGACAACACCTCGTCGTGTACCTCAAGTGAGCCCGTAAACACATCCACATGCACCTCATCCTCTGCCCACGGCAAGATTGGGGGAAGAGACACGGCCAGGAGTGCAAGATGTGGGATGGCGGCGCCCATTGCGCTGAGTCTGAGCTCTTTGAAACCGTCATCAACAAGGAGGGCTTTGCAGCGGCGGAGGTATGCGGCTAATTTGGTTTTCCGGGTGATGCAGATGTTGTTCTTCCCCTCATGATGAGCGGAACGTGGTCCTGTGGCAGAGGATGCAGAGGCAACGGTTGGAAAGGGACGCGGAGGGGCAAGCTTTCGAATGCGTGGACGGCGATTTGGATTCGACTGCACGTCGGGTTTCTGCGATGGTTCTGATTGATCTGCAGACGCGTCGGGAGCGCGCGACGTCGCTTGTGGGGTCTCTTTTTCTTTCGGGTTTCTTGCAGCACCTGTGTTGCTCTTCGCTTTCTTCCCCCTTCCAATGTCGGTCTCGTTCTTCCGCTTGTTGCCCATTGTAAGAGCCCCTCGAGCCTCGAGGCATAGTGATTTATATTCGATCACATGATACCGCTATGACCCACCCTCAAGCAAGGCGGAATTCGGATGTGCAGAACCGTGCAGGCGGAGTCGGATCAGTATACAACCCATCTGTTCTCAATTCCTTTCTTTTCTTCGTCTCCCTCTGCTTTCCAGCCTTAAGAGCTCGAGGAAAACACAAAAAAATCGCCAAAAAAAGGGCATTCGGTCCGAGTAGCGCACGCCCAGCATGAGTCAAGACATCGCAGAACAGAACATTCAGATGTGGAAAGTCAAAAAGCTCATCAAGAGCTTGGATTCAGCGAGGGGGTATGTGCCATCGAATCGCCATCTCTATCGTCGCACCGCTCATCGTACGCGCGCATTCCTCTAGAGCTGGGACATCCATGATCAGTTTGATCATCCCCCCAAAGGTACCTCGATCGTTCTTATCGTTTTCGCATAGCTCATCCGACTTAATATCTAATATTATAAATACAGGACCAGATATCCCGTGCATCCGCTATGCTTACACAAGAGTATGGTACAGCTTCCAACATAAAGTCTCGTGTGAACAGGCAATCCGTACTCGCTGCTATCACCAGTACCCAGCAACGTCTCAAGCTGTACAACCGCGTGCCTCCGAATGGTTTAGTTCTCTTTGTAGGCACAGTTCTTACCGACGAAGGCAAGGAGAAGAAGGTTTCCTTCGACTTCGAACCTCATAAACCAATTAATACGTGTGTCCCTTTCTATATCCTTTCATACCCCATTAACCTCCATACTCATCGACTTTCACATCCTTGTCTTTCTCCCCATTCAGGTCTCTTTACCTTTGTGACAATAAGTTCCACACTGAAGCACTGTCGGAGCTGCTTGAATCCGATTCCCGTTTCGGATTCATCGTGATGGACGGAAATGGAACCCTCTTCGGCACTCTCGCGGGTAACACGCGCGAAGTCATCCACAAGTTTACTGTCGATCTCCCCAAGAAGCACGGCCGTGGTGGTCAGTCTGCGCTTCGTTTCTCCCGTCTTCGAGACGAGAAGCGGCACAACTACGTTCGCAAGGTTGCTGAACTTGCAGTTCAGCACTTCATTACCAACGACAAAGTCAATGTCAGCGGTCTTGTGCTGGCTGGCAGTGCAGACTTTAAGACAGAGCTTAGCCAGAGTGACATGTTCGACCCACGGCTGGCAGCCAAGGTTATCAAGGTTGTCGATGTCAGCTACGGCGGCGAGAATGGTTTCAACCAGGTGAATAGCTCGAACGAAAATCATTCATTTGAGATACTGATACAGTATCAAGGCTATTGAGCTTGCCGCCGAGTCGCTCTCGAACGTCAAGTTTGTGCAGGAGAAGAAGCTCATCCAGAAATACTTTGACGAAATCAGCCAGGATACGAACAAGTACTGTTTCGGTATCGATGATACGCTCCGTGCTCTCGAACTCGGTGCCGTTGAAACACTCATTGTCTGGGAGAACCTTGATGTCACACGATATGTCCTGAGAAATGCTGCTGGAGGTAAGACGTGTCTTCGTCTAATAGTCATCCATAATTATCCCTACTTGACCCTAGAGGAGGTTATCGCCCATTCCAACGGCCAAGAAAAGGATCGTGAGAAATTCATTGACAAGTCTACCAGTTTGGAGATGGAACAAGCCGCTGAGCCGCAGTCTCTGCTTGAGTGGTTCGCCGAGAAATACAAAGATTTCGGTACTAACCTCGAGTTCGTGACCAACCGTTCCCAGGAGGGTGCCCAGTTCGTCAAGGGCTTTGGTGGTATTGGAGGCTTGTTGAGATACAAGGTCGACATGACCAACCTCGCTAGCGTGGATGATGATGAGGACGAGTTCTATAGCGACAGCGAGGACATCTGACGGTTTGGTTGGCTCTTCGGAGCCCCGTCGACTAAGGGTACGCTCGGTGGGGCGAGGGTGTGGAGTGAAGACGGGATGGGTACGGAAAACGGGTTTCTGTTGTGTTTTGCAACAACGGTCGGTCGTGAGGGTCAGGGTGGACGGGGTGTGCGTTCAGCCCCCGGACAAGGTTGGGTGCAAATGCGTTTTGGTCACCCTTCGTTTCTGGATCCGATGGACATGCGTCCATTATTATTTGGAGGTTAGTTCCACGACTGTGGTGTGTTGCATTCGTTGACGGAAGATTTCAGATGCATAAAGGATACTAGTCTGGATAGATGATTGCGGATGCTACGCTGGTTTGTCGCTAAGTAGCCCACGATCTTGTAGTTTTACGATGCTGTTCTTTTGATCAATCCATGCTATCGTCATTCAGTTATTCTTCTGGTGGAGCGGCGACAAGGCGGCGCGTTACAAGGTTCGTGACGTCACGCTAGCTGTACGATTGTTTCATTGGGACACGGGTGTGGACTTTGCGAATATTTGTTGAACACCGTCGCTCCCAACTCTCATATCAACCACAAAACTCGGCAGCCCAAATTCAACATCCCCCGCAGCGCATCCACGCACTTGACCTCTACAATCGAACACAGTTATCTCGCGAGCATGGCTGGTGCGTACAGATGCCCCTATTCAACCCCTCTCACTTACGCGACAGATTTCAGGTAGGAAGCGAGCTGCAGCCGAAGATACCACCACCGGAAAGCGCGAAACTCGCAGCTCAAAGGTGGCCAAGACAGAAGGCGCTAAAACCGCTGGCAAAGCTGCCAAGGGCACAGCGCGTCTCAAGGCGCGTTTGATCATCTCGCACACAATTTCTCCGTATTTAACCGCTGTATGGTTGGATTATTCGCCACACAGACCTCCATGGCCCAATCTGCGTTCAAGTCTCGCGCCGAGCCTCTCCATGTGAGTATCACCACGACCGCCCCCGCCGCCGCTCCCGAGGGCCAGGAACCTGCTCCAGCAGATCCTGGATTCTTGGCAAGCACGACTCTTGTCCCGAGCACCTTTTCAACGGGAAGCTTTGGGTGGAAAGGGCACAAACGTATGGTGGTGGAGTTGCCCAACGCCGAAGGGGAAGGAGAGGGGGAGAAGGTCCATGTTACGTTGACGTACGTGTTCCACTCACATTATGTCCCCGTGGTTTGGATATCAATCAGCCGGTGCAGAATCAACGCCACTGTGATTGGTAGCAAGGATGTGAAAGAGGGAGAAGAACATGAGGGCGAAAAGGAAGACACAGGAGAGCATGCTGCTGAAGGGGCGCCCGGCGAAGCCGTTGAATCAAAGCATGGGTCCCCGGAGGGCGAGGTAAAAGAAGGCGAGGATAACCCGCCAGCTGCTGAAGAACAGGCTGAAGAAAGTGCTTCGTAATCATTTTGATCTGTAGTTTTTCTTGGTTTGTATGTGCTAGCACTCTGCTACTAGTAGGCGACATGGTATTGTTTCGTTCAAGCCAAAGTAAGGCTCATCATGCATCAAGTCCCTTCAGGCTAGTTGTAAGCTGTCCTCGTGAATGTATTATCATGTCCAATCCTGTCGCGCTCTTAGGAGTCGAGCCCCCCCGCATATCCGAATCATGGAAGCTAGTATACTCGTGCTAGATACTCTCAGAGTAGTCAACAACTTTTAGCCCTCTAAAATATTCAATGGTCTTCTACCAAGACCTCCAAGTCGAGTTTACGGACAATCCATGCGCACCAGCCCCAGGTATCGCACTGACCCTCTCGTCGATCACTGACCCGGTTAGTATGATAAAGATAATGGGAATATACTCAGGGTCAGCTATTGTTACGTTACATGGGAACAAGAACTTGTTAAGGTCAGTGGCCTTTGATATCCACCACTTCAAGGAGGAGCCTGTGACCGCGGTTGGTTTACAAGAGAGACTTGTAAGTGAAAGGTGCTCCATTCGTCACGAACTAACCTATTTTCCACTGCAAGCATGTCTCTTAATATCAAGCAGCTTTCTCCCTTGGAAAAGGGCGAGCTACCTTTAACCGCAGTCCCGAGTGCCAAGCGTCATCATGGTTCAGCCCCACGCAGTCGACTTGATTCGTCTTTTATCACAGTGATAAAATACTCTATCCCAACCATCTACCTCGTATACTTACTGTCTCGCAACTTCTTGTTCACCGTTTCGCATACACCGGGTTTAAGCGTGAAAGATTCTTCGGCTTCATCCTTCACTGCATATCGCGATGATCCCGCTTCCGAATTCAAGGACGACGTCTTCCCCCTGCGGCCACAGGACACTTGGGATATCTCCACCGACTTCCCTTACCCGCGCACCCTCACGTATGACGTCGAGGAAGGTACCTGGCTTCGCCTCGATGTCCACCCAATTTCTGGTGACATCGTATTCGATATGGCTGGCGACATCTACTGTCTTCCGGCATATTCTTATTCCGAGGCAAGCTTGACGAGTGGGATAAAAACCAACGCCATCCCGGTGCTCACGGGAGTACCACACGACGCCGACCCCAGTTTCTCTCCTGAAGGCGATCGTCTAGCCTTCAGAAGTGATGCGGGGCTCGGGGTTGAAAATATCTGGGTTATGCCATGGGCTGCTGGTGGCTGCTCCGAAATGGACGTTCGATCACCCTCTGCGAAGACTGCGGAGGCAATCGCCCAAAGGGACTATGATGCTAGTTTGCTTGCAAAGGGCGTTAGGGAGACGGAAGAACGGAGATTAAGGCGACTCTCACAAGAGGGCAGACTGGCAGGTTTGTGCTTGGATAATTATAATAAGAACGGATCTGACCCGCCATGCGATGTACAGCTGTGCGCGTCACCAATGAGACCTATAATTGGGTCTCCGACGCACGTTGGCACCCTTCGGGCACCAAAATCATTGCTACGAAATGGTACTTCTCCCGACGCTCCTTGGGTGCGGGCGAAGGATGGGAATATGAAGTTCCGACCCTCCATGATCCTAAGCAGCACCGATTGGAAGTAAACTTGGGCAGGCGTCTCGTTTCCAAAGTGCTGCCGCTAGGATGGACCAAGACTGACTACATCGAACAGCAGATCGGCCATGAGCAGTTTTCCTGGTTAGGCAATGATACACTTGTATATTCAGGAAACGTCAAGGATGTTGAGGGTACTTTCCAGTACTCCAAAGGTATATATATACCTATAGTTCTTTGTCGTTTTTTATTGATATTTGTTGCGGCAGACGTTCACAAGGGTATTTATTCAATCTTCGCACGGAACTTGACATTCGGGGAAGAAGAAGTTCTCGTTGATACGTTTCCTGGAGGCGCTAGCCGACCTACGTTGTCTCGTGATGGGCGCACCCTCGCTTTCGTTCGTCGCGTCCGCGACAAAGAAGCACTTGTACTCAAGTATGTCTTGTGTATGCGTAGGCTTTAAAGCCTGTCTCATTCATGCCACAGGGATTTACAAACGGGCACGCTCCGCCATATCTGGCACGGGCTGACCTATGACCTTTCCACTATTTACGCCCCAATGGGCACTTACCCCTCTTTTGCATTTGATCCCTCCGACGAGGCTATTCTTATATGGGCCGCTGGTCAGATATACCACGTTCCACTTGCCTTGAACGCACTCGGGGAACGTGTGTTGGATGGCACACCTCAACCTGTCGGTTTTCGCGCGCATATCGAGGTCAAACTTGCGGAGACTCTGAGGGCAACTACAGACGTCAGAGAGCTTGAGAAGGGTGAACAACGTCTTCATGCGTTCACCCAGCTCGCCCTCGATGAGACTGGGATGCATGCAGTGTTCCAAGCTGCTGGGGTCACATACGTTCAGTTGTTGGGATCGACATCTACAGCACAACGCGTACCTGTTGCGCATGCAGGGACAGCATATTACTCACCCTCTTTCGTTGGTGGGAGCAATGACTTGATCATTCACGGACGATGGTCGGACACATATTTCTCCTCCTTCGAGATTGCCGATCTGCATACTGGCAACGTATACGAAATGACTGGTCTCCCAATGGGGCGATACTATAGTCCCGTAATTTCGGGCGGAGAGGGAGCGGTTCGCACAATTGCTTTCGTCAAGACGAGCGGTGACCTCCTCACTGGCAATGTTGTCGCTACCGCCCAACCCGGTCTTTGGATTGGTGAGGTCACTCTACCCACAGAAGCTGCGTCATCCCATTCGATTCCCGTGACGAATGTTCGGAAAATCTGCACTACCATTAGTTCCTCCGACGATGCGTTGAAACTTAACTTTGTCTCCTCTGACAAACTTCTCGTCCACCAATCTGATCGAGTTTTCGCTGTGGATCTCTCTCGTGGCGCTGACGAATGGGGACGGTATGCGGAAGAGACCCTTGCAAATGGTCATTCGACGGATGAGTTAGTGTTTTTGAACACTACTCATGGTGCAGCTTTTGTGAACTTCCAGCAAGTCTACTATGTCCCCGAAGTGACCTCTTCGACGGACCTGTGGAGCAAGCCAGGCAAGGCACCAGCGGGACTCGCAAGGCTTAGCTTGGATGGTGGGCATGATCTAGTGGTGAGCGGCGATGGAAACGTCGTTGGGTGGTTCCTCGGTAAGACTTATGATTTGATCCTTTTGCGGCGATTCTGAGTTTATTACGACTAGGACCTTTCCTGCATAC
The DNA here is from genome assembly GCA_038093395.1 of Baorangia bicolor. Classification (NCBI taxonomy): domain Eukaryota; kingdom Fungi; phylum Basidiomycota; class Agaricomycetes; order Boletales; family Boletaceae; genus Baorangia; species Baorangia bicolor. The sequence goes on from JBBPSC010000015.1 coordinate 8,426, forward strand.
TTTCCACATTTCACGACTTCCACAATGTTCACAGGATATTAAAGCGGATACCCAGACATTTGGAGTTGGCTGTGTGACTCGTTTGTTGGACGTCACCGAGGTGGACGTGCGATACGAATCGGAGGTTATGAGACTCCGCCGTGAAGCTCACGCATTTTCCGGTCTGGATATTGTTGCATTTGTGAATGCTACAATCCTTACCATGGAGTATGATGACGTTCGCCGGGACGTGATCAGCGGCGGAACGGTTATCCTCCGAGATGGCCTCATCGATGCAGTGGGCAAGGACGGTGAAATATCTGTTCCAGCTGGAGCTTTGGTAATCCAGACCGACGGTGGTGAGTCGCTGGAGGATGCAGCCCGATGACGATGGCTCTTACATGTCAAATTTTACTAGGATACATCATCCCGGGATTCATTGACGCGCATGCCCATTGGGCGGGAACGGAAGTCAAATATCCCGCCACTTCTTGGGAGATGGAAACCTTCCTTGCATACGGGGTTACCACGATGCACAAGTACGTTGATTAGTTGAAGACGTTCGCAGCGCCCTAAGCTTCTTTTCAGCCCAAGCTTGCATAACTCACTTGGCTTCGTTGAACGTGCTCGCGTTGAAAGTGGTCTCATGATTGGCCCTAGGATTTTCCACACAGGACAAATTATCTATGGTGCATCCGATTACTCTTACCATCTCGATATTGCAACCACGCAAGAAGCAAAAGAAGCCCTCACCCGTATCAAAGCAGAGGGTGGACCAGCGAGCTGGTCTTATAAGAATTACAACCTGCCAGCGAGGGCGTCTAGGCAACGCTTGTTGCTGCAAGCGAGGAAGATGAACATGGCCTGCGTACCCGAGGGTGTGAGTCGCTATCCTACTAATTTAAACAATGCGACTGACACAACAAATCGTTTAGGGTATGAATTTCGATTGGGACCAAACATACATTGTAGATGGTGAGTGGATGCTCGAGCTGTAAGGTATGATTCTGACGTGCCGCATTCAGGAATGACGACTGTCGAGCACAACATTCCTGTGTCGGTACTCTACGACGATATCCTCACACTCTATTCGCTGAGTGGAACTGGATCGACACCAACGCATATAGTTGACTATGGAGGACCGATGGGGGAACAGCTGCTCTGGGCAACCGCAGATATCCCCAACGACCCAAAGTATGTACTGCCGCAGCATTGTCGCATGGACGCATCTGAATACAACACGATATGCAGACTCAGACGCTTTACGAGGCACGACATCTTAGAAGGCTTGTCCGAGTCCACGAGCCGGCCCGCAAACTGTTCGTTGCCTTCGAATGCTTGTTAATACCAGAGCTGACACACCCTGTCAGCAATGGCACTTTTTAATGTCTCTTCGTCGGTCGCCAAGATGGTTCACCGCGGACTGTCTGCTCACGTTGGAGCACATGGGGAGCCCCCGCTGGGTCTGATGTATCATCAAGAAATGGCGTTTGCCAAGGCTGGAGGGCTGAGCAATTACGAGGTCAATTTCACTCTTTTCGCATCCCTGTGCTTGTCTTGAAATTGCTGTCATTTAGGTCATTCGTGCCGCAACTTCCGATGCAGCAACGACTTTTGGTCTTGAGGAGTCCCTTGGCACAGTGTCCGTAGGCAAACTTGCTGACCTCGTTGTTTTCCCTGGGGGTTTTGATTTGATTGATGATGACATCCGTCAGACAAGGGAGATCAGGTTTGTCGTGCGGGGCGGAAGGATATGGGCGGCCAAGACTATGACTGAAGTCTGGCCAGTCAAGGGAAGGCAACAGACCCTGCCTCCCTTCAATGCAGAGTAGTCTACTTATCTAGTACGAAAGGGGATCGCATAATGTGCGCACAGTATCCCAGTTCATTGCGATTAAGCTCTACATATCGAACTCGAATTCTGAATCTGAATCATCCTTTCTGGGTGTTCCACGGATGTTCTTTGGAGCTCGTGCATTCGTCCCGGTTGCTGCAGATCGCATACGAGAAGATGGATCGTCATCCTCTTCTTCATCGGAACTATCACTCCGATCCTGGCCACTTTCTTTACTCTGGAAAGGATGTTCAGGGGGGTCGATAGCTCCACACAACGTTAGGATTGCCTCGAGTTCTTCTCAGATGAGTGAATAGTGGCAGATGCATTGGAAAAGCTGACATACCTTCAAGACGCCTTTCACGGTCAGCACCCCAAGCTACGAGCTGGTCTTTGATTTCCCCTTCCCGATAAACGATAAGCATTGGTATGCGGCTATCGGGTAGATCTGCTATGCATTTGTTGCCGACGATAGACACGAACTTGGTTCGCGGATATCGCGCAGCCAAATCCCGGACATGATTAGATGTACGATCACTTCGTGGAATACTACGATACAGTTGAGATTAGTAGGCGACATAGCACTTGGAGAGGATTGCTCACCCGTCCTTGTAAAGAAAACATATCACCCCAGTGCCCTTCTCGTCCTCATCGTCCTCCTCGCTAATCTTGCTCGCCTCCGTGACCTCCCTCGTGTAATCGTCCCTACCGATCGGATACAACCTCCCAAAGCGGGCACGTTTTATTGCCTTCTGCTCCTCAGCCAGGCGCTGGCGGCGGAATGCGTCTACTGTTCGCTGCAGATCATCGTCTACGACGTCCTCCCCTAGCTCACGTAGCTCGTCTGCGGTGAGGTCCGCAAGGGCTTCGTGGAGTGTCGGGGGCGCAGGGGGTGATGGGGCCTGCGGAGATGTTTCTCGGGGCGGGAGGATGCCATGCTTGCGCAGGGCATCGTTGCTGAGAGTGTTGAGTTTGCATGAGGGTCGACAACGAAAGGGTCTCGAGTGCTCACAATTCCGTGTCTTCGTTTGGGTCGACTGCCATGTATACTTGGAACTGCGCGCGCCCACAGTGAATCAGTGACTGAGCGGGATGGCCGTATTAGGAAGGCTGTATTCAGGATCTTGACTGCGACGCGGACTTGCCAAATGACCTCCGACGTTAGAAACTTCCCCTGCTCTAGCAGCTCAGAGATGTACTGATTTCAAGCACATCTCCGTCCGATTGCACAGCAGGAGACTCTGATACATCGCTTGCTTAATGACAGTGACGACCATTGGAGAGACAGTCGCGACGACCACCCAGGGTCACACCGTCACTGTCAATGAAACCATTCTCCCGCGCAAGTACCAGGAGGAAATATTTCGGCGCGCCCAGGAGCACAACATCATCGCTGCCCTCGACACAGGGAGTGGAAAAACTTTAATCAGCATCCTTCTCATCAAATGGATCGTTTTACAGCCGAGTGCCGTTGGCAAAGTCGTCGTATTTCTCGTCCCAAAGGTCGCCCTCGTTGAACAACAGGCAGAATTTATTGCTTCTCAGACCCCCTTGAAGGTGCGAAAGTTCCACGGAAGCCTGGATTTGGAGCTCTCGGATAGGGCAAATTGGAAGAGCTCGTTTGAGAAAGCGGATGTAGTTGTGATGACGGGTGAGGTCACCTCAGTTACTGGGGATCAAGGTGTTGTTTCTCAACGATGCCCGTAGCTCAGATATTCCTCAATATACTCACACATTCACATTGGAACATCGACAAAGTACGCCATCCTTCTCAATTCTTATTGACGTTCTGCTAACCTGTCGATCTAGGTCTCGTTGATCATCTTTGATGAGTGTCACCACACGCGCAAGAACCATGCTTATAATGGCATAATGCGCGAATACTTTCAAGTTCATCCCGCCGAGCGCCCAAAGGTATTTGGCATGACGGCGTCGCCTATCTGGAATCCCAAGGACGCGGAAGGGTCTTTGTTGACTTTAGAGAAAAATCTAGATGCCACTGTCATCGCAGTGCGTGAGCATGTGTCCGAACTGCTTGAAAACTCGCCGCGGCCTGTAGAAGTGCGTGTTTTTATTACTTCCCGGTCATCATTGGAACGGATGCTTATGTACTTGCTACAGATGATTAAGGAATACTTCCCTCCTCCTGATAACTATCTCTATCTAAACCCAAGTCTCTGGGATACACTGTCACTCTTCCAGTCCGACAATGTCGACATATCATGGGACAAATTACATATGAAGTACCATGTCACTCGGAACAGCCTCGGTCCCTACTCTGCAGACCTCTTTATATATCACGAAGTTCGTACACGAGTCAATCAACTTCTTCTAGAGTACGACACTCCCGATGATCGCATTATCAATCCCTTCGACATTCAAGAAAATAGTATGGACATCGACGATCCCCCCACGTATCGAAACGCACCATCGATTCCTGTTGCCCTTGAACAAATTGACTCCATCCTTTCTGACTTCAAGCCATTTTTTGAAGGCCCTTCGACCTCCCCACCCGCTGTCCCTATCCCCGTCCCGCTTGCTTGGTGTACTCCCAAGGTAAAGGCTCTCACTGAGGTCCTCCTTGCATACCACACCCCGACATTCCACGGCATTGTCTTTGTAGAGCAGCGTCAGGTTGCTACTTGCCTTGCCAAAGTACTCTCCAAGATCCCCGAACTGAGGGATCGCATCCGGTGCGCAGAGCTTGTCGGGCACGGCGGCGGACATGGCGCACGGAATAAAGGAGGCTCCAATGCAAGTGCGGCATCAGGGGTGAACGTGAAGGGCATGGGGCTAGCAAGGCAGCAAGATACCGTCAGGTCGTTCCGGAAGTCGTATGAGGAAGGCGGTCTGAATTTGCGTATGTTTCTTCTCTGTACTTTAGTGCCGCATCATTGATTCTCTCTCTCCAGTGGTTGCCACGTCTGTCGCTGAAGAAGGTTTAGATTTTCCGGTATGTCTCCCTGTATCTTCTGCCTTTTGATGGAACTTTAATACTGGGGTCTGCAGGCCTGTGACCTTGTTATACGCTTTGATCCGCTCCATCATATGGTTGGATACGTCCAATCTAGAGGACGGGCCCGAACCAAAATTTCTACCTTCGTTATTATGGCACAAGTTGGCCATACGTCACATGTCGACCGTTACAAGACTTTCCAAGAAATCGAGCCCGAACTCAGGAAAGTCTACCAAACTCGGGAAAATCCCACTCGTCCTGCTTCACCAGAATCGTCATCAGACTCCGAAGAGGGCGAGTTAGAAGAAGACGATCCCGAAGATCTTGCGGCGCGTGAACGATACATCGTTCCATCTACCGGGGCGGTACTCACCTATGGCTCTGCCATCGGGCTGATCAACTATCTGTGTTCCCTAATTCCACACGACGCCTACACTCCTCCCCCGATGCCGAAGTATAGCGGCGACTACGGCGCCGTTTTAGAACTCCCATCAAGCCTCCCTCTCCCGGTCGATCACCTCATATATCGAGGGCCTACGCGAAACTCGAAGCGCGAAGCAAAACGGGCAGTTGCATTCATGGCTGTTAAAGCTCTCCACAAACTCGACGTCTTCGACGATTACCTCCTTCCCTCGACGGGCTCTAAGGGAAAGAGCGATTATGATGCCGATGGCCGCAAGCTTCCTGATATCTCTGAGATCCCGGATATCATGGACGTCCTTGTACAAGATCCGTGGACACTGGGTCCAAGACTGCGAATGCATGTCATCTCAATTGATGGAGAAGACTCTGCCGGACTCGTCACTGGCACTGAGTTACCGACACTTGAACTCTCCAGCGAAGGTTACACCATAACCATGCGCTGTACGGATGAACTTATATTTCACCCCGAGGAGGAGTGGGACACCCTCCGCATACTTGAAGAATACACCAAGATGGGCATCTGGTTCTGTATCTCCGGACGTCCAATCACGCTGCCTATCACATGCTTCCTCGTTCCCCTCACGGAGCATAATTGCATCGATTTCGAGGCAGTGAAATGCGTCGTTAACGAGCCATACGGCACGTATAACTGGAAAGGAGTTACCGAGAAGGACTTCGATGCAAAAATAGTTATGAACTGTAATCTCTATGGTCGTGCTCAGATTCTTCACAACATAAGATACGATCTCACCGCGTTATCTGTACCACCCCCGGGCTCCCGCGAGGCTCCATGTGCGACGTATCAAGAATATTTCGTGCAAAAGTGGACTAGGAAAAGTCGTGAAGCTTTCGTTCCGACTGATTGTCCGCTTATCGAGATCCACAGTCTTCCTCGCGCTCCCTCTGGTCTTTATCGCCCGGCATTCAGACACCAAGCTGTTGACAAATACAAGCGTCATACCGCACCCGTCGGGTCAATCGTCCCGCAGGGTGCGTGCAGGGTTGTCCACTTTTCCCGGTCGGTCTACCGCGCTTTCCTATTCCTTCCGCGGATTTGTAGGCGTGCGACAGATATTTATCGGGCGAGAGAAGAGCGTCTACAGCTTGGATTACCTCCGATCGACGATGACCTTCTTATCGAGGGATCTACACTCCCCACTACAAATGCGACATGGAACAACCAACGTTTGGAGACATTGGGAGATTCTGTACTCAAGCTCACGAGCACAGTCCACATCATGAACAAGTTCCCCCATCGACATGAAGGACAGCTTTCTCAGCTCCGTCAGAGCAGTATATCGAATCGCACTTTGTTGGCGCGTGCCAAGGAGATTGGCCTCGAGCGGTTTCTCACATCCGAGGCTCAAAGTCTACATGCATGGAGGTATACAATACCTGAGGAGTCAGACTTGGTAGATTGCCTAACGCAAGCAAAGCACACGGTACGCAGAGAGTATCCCCGTCGAAGCTTGCAGGATTGCATGGAGGCAACTCTTGGAGCGGCATTCCTGACTGGGGGCATTGACATGGCATTGCGGGCTGGTGACACATTGGGGTTATCGATGGGAGGTGCCCTCCCGTGGTCACTCCGCTACTCTCGACCCCCAGAGCCATCCCTCGTACCGCCAATTTTTGCGGATCTGCAAGCTTCGATGGGGTACGAATTCCATCGTGGCGAGTTACTCGTCCAGGCGATCACACATCCATCGTTTACTACGTCGGCGGGATCATCATATCAACGTCTGGAGTTTCTTGGTGATGGTGAGGTTGACCTCGCCGGAGCAGCCCATCTCGATGCTCACTTGGAATTTAGCTGTGATTGACCTAGCCATAATGCGCCACCTTTTTCGAAAGTTTCCAGATGCCACATCTGGTCAACTCTCTGCCGCTCGCTCCCGTGCCGTCTGCGGACCTACCCTCGCATCCGTCGCTGTCAACCGTCTTGGGCTACACAAGCATCTGCTCATCAACAATGTCGAGCTTAGCACTGCAATTACTAGACACGTGCCCCTCCTCGAGACCCTCTCCCCTGAAGATGCAATCCTTAAGGGATGGAAATACGATCCTCCCAAAGCATTAAGTGATGTGCTGGAGAGCCTTGTGGGCGCGGTCCTTGTGGACAGTGCACACAACTTCGAGAAGACTGCCTCAGTCGTGGAAGTGGTGATGAGTGATGTGTTGGAAGTACTGACTACCACCCTTCCGAGAGATCCGGTGTCGGAATTGATGGTTTGGGCTGCCACGGAGGGTTGCAAGAGGATTGCATTTCAGCAAGTACCTCGTAGCCATTCTTTGACGAGAGCTGACAATTATTTTTACTTTCCTCGTAGAAAAAGTCAGAGTAATGCAGAACTCCGACGAAACGATAGCGTTTCAGTCATTGTTCACGAATTCGTCGTCGCGGGTCCCATTACAGCAGGCAATCTTTCATTGTCGAAAGGTCTTGCCGCTGAACGGGCACGCGCTATCTTGGGTGATCCAAGCCATGTGATGAACCTTGCCCGATTGTGTGATTGTCGGAGGGCAGCCGAGGAACGGATGGACATATGCCCCGAACCTCCTGGTGACCAGACAAGCCAAAAGGTTACGGACGAGACTGAAGAAGGTTTCGCATCTATCGCAAAGCAGAAGCTAGAGGAAGACTATATTCCCCCCATCGATGCCATAGAGGAAGCGGAGGACGAGCTCGACGATGAAATGGTTTCGACCAGAACTTGAGACGAGTACCATCCATCTCGGAGGTGGGCTACCCAGGATTCTTGGGATGAACTGCTGGCGATCCTTTGCTCCATTGCGAATGGTTGTTAGCGGTTGTTTCCACGTTTCTTGCACCTCTTCCTTTTAATTCTTACTGTGTATTCCCAACTCATCATGCCATGGCATGCAGCTCAAGATTTGACCCCCCAACGTGAACATTGAATTTTGCCCTATGTAGATATAATTACATCAATCTGGATAACTCTGCAACGTTTGTCTACACAACCCTTGCCAATAACAGATCCAACTGTTTACATATGTGCCCTGTCCGATTGCCAAACAGAGTCAAACAACATCACAGTCACTGCAGCTCATCAACAGTACGCAAGTCGCTCTCATTCATTACAACTTCAAGTTATTTGTGCTCACCTCTTAGCGTGATACACGACCATGGGGGACGAGTACCCTTCGCTTTTCCGTATGGTTCAGATGCTGAATATATTTTCTGATGCTAACAAAACAATCTAGGCTCAGAACAGATGAGCTTGGTACAGCTCTATATACCAACCGAAGTAGCTCACGATACAGTTGCTGAGCTTGGAGAGCTCGGGAACGTTCAATTCAAGGATGTTCGTGTCATAATGCTGTTCCTTCGATACCTGTTCACAACTCTTTCGTTAGTTAAACCCAACCGTCAATCCTTTCCAGCGCTCCTTCGTCGGTGAAATCAGGAGATTCGAGGACATGGCCCGTCGTGTTCGTTTCTTCGTTTCTCAGATTGAGAAGGAAAAGGACGTGGTGCCAACCCGTCCTCTTTACGACTCAGCACCTCTCGTTACTGTGGGACCGAGTGCAGCACACAACATCGACGAGCTCGATGTCACGTTAGCAGAGCACGAGACTAGGCTTTCGCAGATGAACGAGAGTTACAAGCTACTCAGCGAGCGTACCAAAGAGCTCCTTGAGGCGCGCTATGTCTTGAGGGAGACAGCTGGCTTCTTTGAAAAGGCAAGTCAACAGGATGGTAGCCTCCATTATACTTACTCGTCTCTAGGCCGAAACGCAGCAGACGGATATCAGGACCTCCTTCGATGATAGTTCAGCCCCTCTTCTCCAACATGATGATCGCGAAAACCAGTATCCGTCGACAGTTCAGTTCGATCTGGAGTACGTTCATTCTCCTCGCATCTATGTTTCGCTGAAACCCTGCTCCAGGTTCGTTGCGGGGACTATCGATAGAGCCCGTATCCCGACATTCGAGCGCGTGCTTTGGCGTGTGTTGAGGGGCAACCTTTATATGAATCATACAGACATCGCGGAACCGTTTGTTGATCCTGCGACCGGCTCTGAGACACGCAAAAACGTGTTCATTATTTTTGCGCATGGTGACGCATTACTCGCAAAGATTCGCAAGGTTGCCGAGTCGATGGGTGCTACATTGTATCCCATCGACGCTAATGCCGACAAGCGTTCCGACTCGCTTCGTGAGGTTACCGCTCGTCTAGAGGATCTTCAGACTATCCTCTACAATACCGGAGCCAATAGGCGCACCGAGCTTGTGACAATCGGGGAGAATCTCGCACGATGGCAAGATGTTGTCCGGAAAGAAAAGGTGATCTACGAAACGATGAATCTCTTCAACTATGACGTGCGGAGGAAGACTTTGGTAGCCGAAGGATGGTGTCCGACAAGAGATATCGCCAAGATACAAGTTGCCCTTGGACATGCTACGGTATGTCGTTTCCACGTCATTCTGTAATAGTCAATTAACTAGCCTTCTAGGAGGAATCTGGGACCGGCGTTGTGCCAATCTTACATGAGCTCCGCACCAACAAGACACCGCCCACTTTCAACAGGACAAACAAGTTCACGGAAGGATTCCAGAGTATCATGGACAGTTATGGAATCGCAACCTATCAAGAAGTCAATCCCGGCCTGTTTGCCATCATCACTTTCCCCTTCCTGTTCGCCGTGATGTTTGGTGACATCGGTCATGGTTTGATCATCTTATTTGCCGCTCTCTACATGATCATGAACGAGAGGAAGTGGGCGAAGGGGGGTCTTGGAGAAGTGAGTGATAACTTTGACAAACTGTTCCTGACTCATTTTCTCGCTTCAGATTACAGGGCAATTCTTCTTGTAAGTCACAGTAGAGCATCGTGGAGTGGAGCGGGACGTACTAACATGCATTCAGTGGGCGATACATCATCCTTTTGATGGGGCTGTTCTCGGTCTACACCGGTCTCATGTACAATGACATATTCTCTAAGTCCCTTCACATTTGGCACTCTGGATGGTACTTCCCAGAAGGCAATGGAACTGTCCTTCATGGTGCCTCGAATGGACACGTTTATCCCTTCGGCTTGGATCCAGCCTGGCATGGTGCAGATAATGGCCTGGTATTCACGAACTCGTATAAGATGAAGATGGCGATTATTCTTGGGGTGATCCATGTATGTGCCTCGCTGGTTTCATTGTACAACATAGATTGACACGATCTCAGATGACATTTGCGTTGTGTCTGCAACTTCCCAATCACATCAAGTTCAAGCGCCCATTGGACGTTTACGCTAATTTCATTCCTCAAATGATCTTCCTCCAGTCAATTTTTGGATACCTAGTCGTCTGCATCCTTTACAAATGGATAATCGATTGGTCGAAGGCATCGACAGACCCCCCGTCGTTGTTAAACATGCTGATTGCGATGTTCTTATCCCCTGGATCGGTCGATCCAAAAAGTCAACTATATCCCGGACAAGGATTCGTACAAGTTATCCTGCTTCTACTTGCTGTCGTCTGCGTTCCTTGGATGCTATGCATGAAGCCGTACTTCCTCTGGAAAGAGATGCAGAAGATTCAGGGTCAAGGGTATGTGGGGCTTGGCCATCATGACGGTCCTCGCGAGAGCTCCGATGAGGTTATGGAAATCGAGGAAGAAGGTAATGGACGAGTCATTGTTGAAGAAATGGAAGAAGAACATGTGAGTGACTCGTTCCTCTGGGTGTTGTGTTGCCGATAGATCTTGTCAGGAGCAGCACGACTTTGGGGAGGTTGTCATTCATCAGATTATCCATACTATTGAATTCTGCCTTGGTTGTATCTCGCATACAGCTTCGTACCTCCGGTTGTGGGCGCTCTCCTTGGCCCACGCTCAATTATCCGAAGTTTTATGGAACATGACGCTGGCAGGTGCCCTAGGGATGGAGGGTATCTCTGGCGTCATCATAATCATGTTCACGGTTGTGATGTGGTTCACCCTGACTGTGGCTATTTTGTGTCTCATGGAGGTGCGTATCTTGATGTGACCATGCGTTAAGCGTCTGACCGTGAATCGATATCGCCTGATTTAGGGACTTTCGGCATTTTTGCATGCTCTTCGGCTCCACTGGGTCGAGGCGAACAGCAAGCACTACCAAGGGGAAGGTTATGTATGTCTTGTTCATCTCGGTTGTTGTCATCGACAACGTGTAACGCACATGCTGATGTACATCCGAACAGGCTTTCACACCGCTGAGCTTCGCCAAGCTGGATGACAGGGAATAGTTGCATATGGCCATGTTTTTATCTCATTTCATGAAATAGCACACATTTTTACACAATCGCCGAGGCTGTTCCACTTGATCGAGGCACCGCCCCTTCAACACCGGCAACGGCAACTTGCTGTATTTTTTTTTTCTTTTTTTTTTTTCAAAGTCCGAAAGCGATCGCACTTATATTTACCGACGACTTGACCTATCGCTTTTTCTACATCCCCGCTCACTTTTCTTTCCTCTTCTTTCCACTCATAGAGGTCCGTCGTCCTCGTTCGCTTTTCGCTCATCTCCTGATCTCCTCCCAGGCATTATAGACTATAGAGCATAATAGACCCTTGTCCAGCCTTTTCTTGCGTTTTGAACATAGAAGAAATTTCACGCTTACCGCTAGGTATGTCCATGCACAGCTATCGTCTTTCTCCTCTCACTTCTCTCAGATTTAAGAAATGCCCGCTATTACCGCGACCACAACCGCTGTTCCTTCTCCCGCCTCGCTCAAGGGTGTTGTCGACGGTCAAATTGACGTTGCCGCTCTCTTCATCGCGGACAAAGCCTCCCGTAGTGCTGCTGCGGGGGCTCTCGCTTCCGCTGTTCAAAATAACGGACCTGCTGCCATCAGCGCCGTCGGTTTCACCCAGGCCGCTCTCCAGGCACTCTCTGACAAAAAATCACCGGCTGCTCGTGAGGGCGCAGCCGATGCTGTTGTTGCGCTTGCCAAGGCTGGCGCAACAAAGGCCCTCGAGCCCACTTTCATCAACTCGGGCCTCTATGCTGCTCTCATCGAAGGATTCGCCGACAAGATGCCCGCCGCCCGCAACGCAGCGGTGGAAGCTGTCCGAGAGTTCGCTGCCACGATGAATCCCTCGGCCACTGCCCTTCTTCTTCCCGCTCTCCTTCACCAGATCAAAACGGCCGGAAAATGGCAAGTCAAGACCGGCGCTCTAGTCGTCCTGAACCAGCTTGTTGTTACCGCTCCCGTTCAGACGGCCCGCCTCATGTCTGATATTGTTCCCGTCCTCTCCGAGGCCATCTGGGATACCAAGGCCGATGTGAAGAAGGCGGCTCGCGATTCGCTTGAAAAGGCTTGCGCTTTGGTCTCCAACAAGGACATTGAACGCTTTATTCCGGCTCTCATCAAGGCTTTGATTAACCCGGTCGAGGAGGTCTCCAACACCATCCAACTCCTCTCGGCCACTACATTCGTTTCTGAAGTAGATTCTGCTACGCTCTCTCTCATGGTTCCTCTGTTGTCCCGTGGTCTCAGCGAGAAGCTCACCGCCACAAAACGCAAAGTTGCAGTGTAAGTTATCCATACACCAATATGATCGCATCAAAGCTGATGACGTTTATGTTTAGCATTGTGGACAACATGTCCAAACTGGTTGACTCTCCAATCACTGTTCGCCCCTTCCTACCTAAGCTTCTTCCGGGTCTCATCAAGGTCGAGACTTCTATTGGTGATCCTGAAGCACGTGGTGTCGTTGGCAAGGCAATTGCGACTCTTCGCCAAGTCGGTCAAGTCCCTGAGGGTGATGGAACCGATCTTCCTCCTTTGAAGGTCGCCGAACCTTCTCAGTTAACCTCTTCCCTTTCCACCGTCTACAGGAAGCTGGGCGCGAGCGCTCCTGAGCCCACAGACGCTACCGTTGTATACGTGTCGCACCTCGCCGCGAACTTGGTGAACGCCAAGAACTTCGATGTTTCGGAGTGGGGATCCCTGGCTCCATACCTGTCCTTCATTGCTCCCTCCCCCGACCCTGCCTCTGTCACAGGGGAGTGGGTTGTTCGTTCAGCTTCTTCAGGCGATGACGATGATGATGTCCCCGAAGACGAGGAGGAAGGCGAAGACTTGTGCAACTGCCAGTTCTCCCTCGCTTACGGTGCTAAGATCCTTCTCAACACCGCTACCCTTCGTCTTAAACGTGGCCACCGTTACGGTCTTTGTGGAAAGAACGGCACTGGCAAGTCCACCCTCATGCGGGCCATTACCAACGGTCAGGTGGAGGGCTTCCCCTCTCCCGACGAGGTTCGTACCTTCTACGTTGAGCATGATATCGACGGTAGCGAAGCCGACACTTCCGTCCTACAATTCATTTTGTCCGACAAACGTATCCTTGCCTCTGAAGCAGAGGTCATCGAAACTCTTGCCTCTGTCGGTTTCAGCGACGAGCGCCAGAAGCATGCAATCGGTAGCTTATCCGGAGGTTGGAAAATGAAGCTCGCTCTAGCCAGAGCAATGCTCTTCAAGGCCGACATTCTTCTCCTTGATGAGCCCACTAACCACTTGGATGTGGTGAACGTCGCATGGCTCGAGAACTATCTCGTTTCATTGAAACACTGCACGTCAAGTATGTATTTCTCCACCTCAAATGATATGTTTACTAAGTCTGCCCATAGTCATCGTGTCTCATGACTCCGGTTTCCTCAACAACACTATCACCGACGTCCTTCACCTTAACCGCTTCAAGGTTCGGAGGTACCGCGGCAATCTCGAGGCCTTTGTGAAGCAAGTACCGGAGGCTAAGTCGTACTACACTCTTGAGGCTGCTGAGGACTACAAGTTCAAGCTCCCCGATCCTCCTCTTCTCGAGGGTGTCAAGACCAAGGAGAAGAGCTTGCTTAAAATGCGCAAGGTTGGCTTCCAGTATCCCTCGCAACCCATCCAGCAATTGTACGACATCACTCTCCAAGTCTCCCTCTCTTCCCGTGTCGCCGTTCTCGGCCCCAACGGATCCGGAAAGTCCACATTGGTAAAACTTCTCACTGGAGAGATGGAGCCCAACAAAGGTGGTGAAATCTGGAAGCACCCTAACTTGGTGATCGGTTACGTTGCCCAACACGCTTTCCACCACATCGACCACCATCTCGATAAGACACCTCTCGAGTACATGCTCTGGCGCTACCAGACTGGTGAGGACTTGGAGGAAATGGGCAAGGCCAGTCGTCAAATCACCGAAGCCGAGGCACAGAAGATGAAGGATGGTGCTCTTTACATCCACGAAGGGCAGAAGAGACTGATCGACGAGATCATTTCCCGCAAGAAATTGAAGCAGTCATATGAATATGAGGTCTCCTTCAAGGCTCTCAGCTCTTCGGAGAACCTCTGGATCCCTCGTGATGAACTTGTCAAGCGTGGCTTCGAGAAGGTCAGTTCTCCTTCATTTGTCCGACGTAATTTTAAAGTTTCTCCCTTCCACAGAAAGTCTTGGAGGTTGATACGCGTGAAGCCCAACGCCTCGGTCTGCTTCGTCCCCTCGTTCGTCGTGAGATTGAGAAGCACTTCGCCGACTTTGGCCTGGAGGCTGAGTTCGTGTCTCACAACACTATGCGCGGCCTATCTGGTGGGCAGAAGGTTAAGATCGTACTTGGTGCCGCGACGTGGCGTCGCCCTCATGTCATGTGTTTGGATGAGCCTACCAGTATGTCCATCCGTTTCGAAGTAAGAATATGGGTTCTTAATATTGCGTGCAGACTACCTTGACCGCGAGTCGCTGGCTGCCTTGATTGAGGCGTTGAAGGTCTTCGAGGGTGGTGTTCTCATCATCACCCACAACAGAGACTTCTCTGAGTCCATTTGCACTGAGTAAATGCCACTTTCCGATATTGGGCATGACATCTTCTAATCGACATTCTCTAGGGTCTGGGCCATGCGCGATGGTCATCTTGAGGCGTCTGGCCACAACTGGGTTGAAGGACAAGGATCCGGTCCCCGGATTGACAAGAAGGAGGGAGAAGAGGATGCCCAATATGATGCTATGGGTAACAAGATCGACACCAAGAAGTCCAAGAAACTCACTTCTTCTGAGCTTCGCAAGGTTAGGCTTGATCTGAATCTTGTATCGGAACTCATGCTTACTGACTGTGGCGTACCTGTACAGCTGAAGAAGGACCGCATGGCACGCAAAAAGAGAGGCGAGGACGTCACTGACGATGAGCTCTGAGTCGTGTTTATATCCCGTGCATCACTTGTCGCTATTACTTATATCCTGTGTGTTGTGCTACCCTTTGTCTGTTGTTCTTGTACCATGTCATCACTATCGTATAATCCTGGAATTTATGACTTTAATGGCCTCGGTGTTTCGGTTCTTAGAAAGCCTGTTCATGCTCGCCGTGATCCGTAGTCACCTAGCCACTCTGTCTACAGGTTGTGTTGTTTACAAAGCGACCGATCCCAACACCAACAAGCACAATAACTTGGCTATGTTTGGACATACTCTGCGTATTACATCGCCGCAGTGCACAGTAAACCAGTATTCTTCTTCACGACCACAACATGCCTTCCCTCGATGGCCATGACTATCTGTATCCTAGAGACGTGGCTACGCAGCTTACGCCCAACACTACGCAGAGAACAACTCTCATTGTTGCTGGCTGCTACATCATTGTAATAGCTATACTATGGTGAGCGTCTGACTGGCTCTGAACTCGGTCCAGGGCACCTGACAATTGTGTTCGAGGCATGTACCCATACTCAGCTGGATAAGTTCGTCTCTCCTTCCTATACGGCGATCGTAGCTAATTTGCCTGTCTAGTTTATCCCTTCAAGTATGTCAAACGAGCACTATCGACCTTATGGTTTAGTAGACTAACCTATTCAAAAGATTGCTCACGGTCGGCTTCCACGAGGTAAGTGTGAAGCACCACCACAAGGTTGTCCGAAAACGCACCTCCCGTAGATGAGCCATGCAATCGCCGGCATATTGACCTGCGCGACCATTCACTCTGTGGAATTGGACCGTCAGTGACGCGACACTTACATGAGCTGACCGATGAGTGCTCACTTAGTATACAGCCGACGAGGGGGGCGAGACTCGAATGTCTGGTGGCATACCCTGGATTACTCTACCTGCGGGATATCTCGGCTCTTCGTTCATTGGAGCCTGCTTAATTGCATGTGGATTCGACACCAACGCAAGTAAAATCGCGTGTCTTGTCCTCGCCGCATTTTTCCTATTTACACTATGGTGGGCCCGAAAGAATTGGTTGTACGTTTTCATGACCTACGTCGCCTTCATCTGCATCCGGCTCACTTTCCTCTAGGACGTGGGCTCTCATTTTTGGAATGTCTGGCCTAGTCATTCTATTCTGGTTTGTCGGAGGAAGCGTAGCCCTTCGATATTTTGTAGGCGTGTTTCTTCTTCGTTCGCGACAATACACTCATCTTGTTCTCTAGATCCTGTTCGTTGGTGTCATGTCGGACTTGTACGTTCTTTGGGACGTGATTGGTAAGTGCATGTTGATCTTCCGCCCTAGCGGGTGTTAACAACCCGTAGACGATACCATTGCGCGCAAAGTGAATAATTCAGATGCCTCTGCATTCGCCCGGATCTGTGGATGCTTTCCATCCCGAGGTTCGTCTTCCTGCTAGCCATCCTCGATAACTAGGGTTTCTGATTGTCCACAGTTTGGGGTGTCATCTGGCTTCTGATAGCATTCGTTTTCTTCGCTGCCGGGATCCTTGTTGGGATCGCCGCTTTCAAGGTACCTGAATCGAGTCCCCGTTTTTTAAAGTGACGTTCCTCACCAACAATATTACAGGAATCAGCCACCGTGCAGCAACAAGAAGCATCGCAATTCCTCCCTGCTCCAGGATCCAGCGCGGCGATACCAGGAGCCACAGCGCCGACTTTCCTTCTCGTCGTTGTTACGAGTCTACTCTGGAAGCTTTTCACTTGATGATGCGAACTAGGGTGGATTTATGTACCACGACGTGTCCTGGACTCCGTATACATTCTGTACGATGTATTATTTTTCAAACTCCCATCGTGGTATAACCTACAATGGACTGTTTCAGAACATAGTGTACCGGCAATCCACACGATTTACGAAACAGAGATAGATGAATATTACGAGTAACACAAACAATCCCGACGAGCCGAACACGACGGGGCTGGATTCCCCACATTCATCTCCTGCGATTGCCATAGTTCCTTTCCACCGAGTCCATTCGTCTCCTTTCCGGTGTTACGGACCTTTTCCTATAACTGTCCCTGCGCCGGCTGTCTCTTTCGTACCTATCCTCTCTCTTCGAGTAACCCCTGTCACGATCGCGCGAATCGTTCCTCCGCCGCCGATCCGTGTCCCGATCCCGGTCATGCCTGTTGTCATCCCTGGGCCGGGGAGACGGCGATGCACGGCGACGGTGAGGTGGCGAATCACGTCGACCCGACGGACGGTCGTCACGGTACCGTGGGGGTGGTGAGGGAGAACGGCGTGGTGGAGGTGGAGTGCGGGAATCGTCTCTGTCACGGCTGTCATCCCTATCGCGTCGAGAGTCTCTGCGACGGTCACGACCGTAGTCCGGGCTGCGGTCCCTGTCACGACGTGGGGGGGTGAGTGTTCTGCGGTCGCGTCGCGTTACGTCGACAGAGGGCTCTGAGTCGGACGGCTCCGAATCTGAATCAGACTCTGACTCAGAATCTGTGTCTGTGTCCGAGTCGCTATCCGAATCGGAATCTGATGACGAAGACTCTTGTTCGAGCATCGCGCGACGTTGCTCCATGATCAGACGAGGCGCATTCTAGATATAGCCGTCAACGAAAGGCATCGAGACCCACAGCGGCAGACAAACTCACCTTGAGATATTCTCTCATTTCCTCCGTCAACGCGCCTAAACCAACACTCGTGAAATAGTTGATCGAAAACCGCGTATTCTTTGGATTGTCTGTCGGGAACATATCCCTGCACGCGGCTTTCACTTCTTCATCCTTGAACCGCTCCACAAGATTCTTCAAGCCCATGCTCTCCATCATCTCCTGCATCATGATCTTCACAAAGATACGGGAACTGGATGTCGTATCATCCTCGTTCATCTTGACGTATCTAAGAACGACCCAAGAGATAGCATCGGTGGCAAGCATGTGCCCAAAGAAACGGGAAATGTTGCGCAGCCGGTTCGTTTCGTATCTGTGAATCGTTTGGTAGTAGTTACCAAATGCTTGTTCGATACATTCCATCCAAATACGGTTGAGTTTGCTGAAACGTTCGCCGATAAGCCCGTAAAAGTTGGAGTAGGACCGTTCTTGAGAACAACACTCGATAATCATGTTGATGAGTTCAATCTAAAGAATAGATTGGTTATACAGTTAATCAAAAGCTGTAATCGACTGGATGACCACAGACGCACCTCTTCCCCTTCCCTGAGTTGGACCTTGAGCAGTTTATGCACAGCTTCTTCGTAGTTCAGAGCATTCATGATGGTAAGGTATATTATTCGTCGTAGATTCACCAAGTTGGTTTCGGTACGATCCTCAATACCCTCTTTTTCTTCGACGGCTATGTGGATTCGTGAGTATAGAGCACTACTCGAAATAGAGGGTCAATTACCTTCTTCGTCGCCCTCTTCTTCTTCCTCACTCGACTCGGAGCCGGACTCCTCGTCCGAGTTTTCTCCAAGAATCTCGGCCTTGATTACCTTGTACTTCTCCTCGTTCTCCTGATGATTGGGGTCGAGTTTGAAGATATCTGCGCCGACAAGTCAGTCTACGTGGTGGTCGACGAGATTGCCAACTTACTTAATCCCTCTTGGACTTGTAAATCATCCTCCAATTGGATCTGGTGGGTAATCTGCTCGTCTTCATCCACCAAGTCCAAGCCCTCTGGCAAAATGGGATTCTCCTTGTATTTGTCTTTGCGCACTTGCATAAGGACCTCGATCATGTATTGCACACGGTGACTGATGGATCCTTCGTTGAGAACCGCACGGAAGCGCTCAAAGACGGTTGAGTTTGCTTTGGGAGAGTTTTCCGCGAGAAATGCGCCAACTTCACGAGTAAACCCAACGGCAATCTCAATGGAGTCATCGGTTGGGCGCTCGAGCAGCAGGACAAGTATTTGAAGAGCGATAATCTCATGTGCGACGGCTTGGTTGACGAGGTGTGCAATGAAGGTGGTGGTTGAATGACAGACAATCTAACAACATTCTAAGTGCTTGACCCGGAGGTGACGGAACGAACGACGTACTTTATCATTTCGTTTGAAAGCCCTCCTGAACTGACTTATGAGTCTAGTAAGGACCAATTCTCCCACTTGGGGGAGTTTTGTGTTGATGATGGCGACGAGAGAAGCGAAGACTGGTGTGAAAGGCAAACTAGACGACTGTGCTTTCATAACGCTGCGCGCAAATAGTCCGCGCCCGCGAATAAGATTCTCAGAAAACAACTCCGGTACGACCTGCTTGATGTTGGCGATATTGATACGGTTAACGATACCGGTGATGGATTTGCGGAGTGCATCCCAAGAGAGCCGCTGGTACTCGGGACTGGACTTGTCCGATGAAGCGGCAGCTTGGAGGGCACGGAGCCGCGCAGGAGGCACGTAGACTCCACCAGAGCGAGAGCCAATGAGCTTGGCAAACTCGGCTTGCTTCTCCGCCAAATCCTGTGCGCTTTCTTGTTCTTTTGGTTTTGCAGTCTTTTCAAGTTCGACTGCTGCCATGCGGGCAGCGAGTTCTCTTTCGCGCAAAGCTCGTCGGACCGGGTCAACGTCGTTTACCTTGGGCAGGTCTAATTGAACTCGGGGTCGTGGCGAACGTGATCTCCTCCGAGTGGGTGGTGGTGGCCCATCTGAGTGGTCTGGAGAGAGTGAACGGGACCTGCAGTACATGTCAGAAGAATTGCAACAGAACAACCAGACGTGAGCGAACCTTTTTCTTGTGCCCATCCTGGTGGACTCGATTGCGGGTGGTAGTGTCGCTGCGCTGGTCATGTAGAACCAAAAAGAGTAGCCGTGGGAAAAGCCGAGAAACCGTCCTGCTCAGTGTTCTACGATGGAGAAACTGGACGCACTTGCGTCGGTCGTACGGGTAGGCATATTCACTGAGACCTTGGCGATCCAAGACCAACTACTACTTCGAACAGCTCAGCGACAGCATCGTGCGCATCCTCGGCCAGGTAGGCACTCACCCCTGAGTTTACAAGTGCCATCTCACTCGGATGAGTGACAGAATCCAGGGAAAGTCACACTGCAGGGTAAACTACGTCCTCGTGAATCTTCCTGCATTAGCTGAGCCAGGTCCTTAGGCACGAACACCTATCTTGTCGGCGAGAACGCCCCCTACACACTCCTCGATACTGGTGAAGGGAGGCCGGGTTACATTCCCCTCCTCGAATCCGCTCTCCAACATGGCACCGGCGATCCGAGTGGGAGATCGCCACGACAACATGTCTCAGATATCATCATCTCCCACTGGCACCCTGACCATGTCGGTGGGCTCTTCTCCGTGCTGAACTTCCTTAGGAGCCTCTGGGATGCACGAAACGCATCGCTTCCCTTCCAACCTCCGCGGATACACAAGTTCCCGCATACGGTACTCCCAGACGAGAGGTTCCAGCGTGCAATTCAGTCTGTCGAACCTGGCATGTACACGCCTAGTCCGGATGGATCACTCTTCCATGACTTGCACAACGGTCAATCTTTCACCATCTCTCACCCTGACACTTCCTCCGACCCAGATGCCAGTTTCCAAGTTATCCACTCTCCAGGACACACAGAGGACTCCATCGCTCTCTTATTTCCATCCGAACAGGTGCTTTACACGGCTGACACTGTCCTCGGGCAGGGAACCGCCATATTTGAAGATCTTGGGATGTATTTATCAACTCTTCGCTCTCTCTTATCGTACCTCGACAAATACACCGTTCTCTATCCTGGTCACGGACCCATAATTCACAACGGCGAACAGGTCATAAAGACGTACATTGAACACCGGATGAAGAGGGAAGGTCAGATTGTGCAAGTACTGCAACAGGCCCCAGAAGATATTGGAGGGACCTGGTCTACTTGGGAAATTGTCTCCAAGATATATGCAGCGTACCCCCGCGATCTATGGGAGCTTGCTGCGCGGAGCGTGAACCAACACCTCCATAAGCTGGTGACTGAAGGAAAGGTCAAGAGGCTTGGTGGCGAGGGAAAAGACACTAAATGGCAGCTTCAGACCAAACTATAGTCGAGCCTGGTAAAGCAGGACTGGATCCAGCAAAAGATATTATACAACCGTAGTATGTAAGGTAGCAAGTCCTGCAGTTCACCTTATAAAGCGTCAAAGTTGATGTGATGCGACGCTCTTCTTCTCTCCAACTCATCCTCTCGCTTGGGTCCGAGTTCATCTTTCAGTGACATCGCCAACAACGATCCAAGACAGGCGTACCTTGTCATTGAGATGCAGTATGAACACGATGATTGCCAATATCGCGGTAGCCACAACAACTGTCAGCGTCACCCAAGGAATCCACTGTCCAGGCCGCAAAAACAACTCGCGTTTCCACGATCCCTCACTCAATCCGGGCGGTGGATGAATAACGACGCGGGAATTTGGAATAACGCCTTCCATGTTAATGAAGTGGTCCTCGGTATGTTTCGTGGATCCTACAAAGAGGTTTTCGATATAGTTGTTTGTCCGGCCAAGGCCAAAGAACGAATAAGGGGAGAGCAACGAATGGTAAGAAGTTTGAGGGAGCTGGCCGACTGTTTCGCAAGGTGTCAACACGGACGAATGTCGGACAGCATTCTGATCCCCTTACCTTGAGCAGCCGACCGTTGACCAGAGGTGTCAAGAACAGTATACTTGTACGATGCTCCGGAATAGCTCACTCCGAATGGCTGTCTGGCGTTGAGACAAACTCGATGATGAATGCATGACACTCACAAGATAACTCGAACCATTTGACATGGTGCACCAACCATTGTTACACGCACCATTCAATACTTGTTCCGACCATCAGTGTGTGCGCAATGCAAAAAAAAGTTGAACACACCGATCGCTTTCAGGAAGAACGCGTCATAGTAGAAATTGTTCTGGATGAACGTTACTGTACCATGACCCTGCGCTCCCGTTCTCTGTACGACAATATCAAGCGTCCCCTGTTCGGCACCGGCATGTTAAATCCCCGTGCGGACACAAGATAAAAAACGACGCACATCTTCATCCATGTCGATAAATGTTACACCCCGTGCATCGTACACGGCTTCTAAACTCTCTGCGCCTTTCTGGAGGAGCTTGAATCCACGCCGTCCCTGCCCGTTGGCATCACACCCTGCAAGACTTTTTGTGCAGGGTTCCGAAATCAGAAGCTTAGGCGTGTGTCTATCTGCCGTCGCGGCGATTACCAGCAAGTCCGGGAAGCCATCTAGATTTGTATCCCCGAGACGAACGGGAAGTGGGAGAGGTGGTGAGAAAGTGGTATCAAGTACAAGAAGAGAACTTGAAGGGGAGTTGACGAGGGAAGAAAAAGGGATCTGAATGAAAGCCTGAAGAATATTGACGATGAGGGCGAGCTACAAACGAGATTCCTCTCACATCGTTATTCCCGTTTGTGCCGAAGTCAAACTCGAAGCTTGGGTCAGCTATACAAAGCTCTTGGGGCGGTCGGCAGAGTTGATTCCCCTGCTTATCAGTAGTCTGGGATCCGGCGGACGGGCAAACTGGTATTTGTTTGTTGTAGGCAATGTTGATCGAGCAACCGGAACCGACGCCAGTCGTCGATGACACTGATGAGCATGTCGGGAACACCATGTCAATGGTCCCGTCTCGATCTGTAACGTATACATTAGCGCATAGTCCGTATTTATACCACTTAACTTACTAATATCAGCGAAAGTAATCGCCTGGACCCCGTACGGGAGCAGTCGGTGTTGCACAAGAGAAAATCCAGAATCCTTGTTATTCACCCATATTTGAAAAGACCTTTTGCCCGACCCCTCATCACAGACGAGAAAGATATCTACAAAAGCGAGACTTAAGCATAAGTTTGTTACCACAGAATAAAACTGACCAGCAAGACAATCCCCATTCAAGTCAATGATTGCATTGCTGTGTGGAGAAGCCAACTTGCACTGCGCACCGTCAAAGGGGGGGTCGACACTGGAAACAAGTCAGCAAGACGATCCGTGACGAGACCGAGGACCTACAGGTCAAACAGTGTTGGTTGACTTTCGGAGATGTTCCAAGTATTTCTCCATGCTTTCAAAAGACTTGACGAACCCTGACCGGGGGGGATCATACCGAGCAGATCGATTTTCATGTCCCCATTAAGATCGACAGGTATAGGTTGTGAAAGCGCAGAGGAAGGCGACGATATTGGGGTCGACTCTGTTGAAAACCCTCAGGCGCAAACCGAGAAAATCGATGCGTACATCATGTACATACGGAACGTTCCATCGTGATTACCCTTGTAGAGGGCCATATTGAGAGTGGTTGCAGAATTTGCGCTCATGACAAGGATGTCAAGTTTCCCGTCAAGTGTGAAGTCTCCTGGAATGACGTTGTATATAGGCGTTGTATGTCGCATTTGAGAGCTCTTCTCGAAAACGAATGCATCTAGGGACAGTAGTAAGGAAAAGAGATGACGACGAAGCAACTGGCTTACTATGGTCCCATATGTATACGGACAGAACTTGCTGACTCGAATCCAGTGCCAGCACGTCTAGGCTTTGTTCCGGTCGAATCAAGTGACAAAGCGGGCGAATATTTATTCACCCACAATTGATCTCCGTTGAAGTCCCCGAACGCAACTATACGGTCTCCGTCGTCCAATCCCATGGAACCTGCCTCCATGAGAGAGTTCTTTGTGAATCGTTTGGGAGGAAAGGGCCATAACGACGAGACAGGGCTGACGAGGAACAATATCACTAGAAGAGCGCGAGAGGAGTGTACAGTCGTGCTCAGACGCGTTCGTAAACAGGAGAGGGAACCCCCCAGCATATCGGTTGCGTGGCCGGTGAAGGGTGTTGGTTGTGGTGGATGATGTGAAATCCAGCGAAACTATGTAGAAGAGGGGTTGAGATATAGACTACCAGTTATCGCCGATGTGAAAGACTCATGACCGCAGGTCTGCACGCCGTTCGTATGTATGGCACGCGACTCAGCAGCATAGCACCAACTTGCCATTCAAACACGAACAAACTACGCAACTATTTGCACCCTGGGCTACTTAACCGCCCGATAATACAAGTGAGCAGATAGAATACGTCTAAAATCACTTGAGAGGATCAAAGTCACCCCAATCGTCCTTTGTCACCGGTTTGTTGGTGGCAACAACGCGAGTAGGTTGCATAGGTGTTAACATGGATGCCATCGAACTTAGAGGGGAGGCTTGTAACGGAGGTGACGACATTGGATGTGAAGGTGTAGAGGGGGTATAGTTCAGTGCAGTATAGCTAGGAGGGGATGCAAAAGTGTTGGATGGGGCTGCTGAGAGATCAGAGAGCGATATATTATAATTGGGCTTCTGAGATGCAGCAACGGGTAGCGTAGAGTAGGACGAGACGGGCTGCAGTTGCGATGGTGGGCTCGAGATGCGATGTGATTGAGTTGGCGGTGGATGTGTTGAGAAGGCTGATCTATCGAATGACGAAGAGGGTAGTGGTTTGGCCCCAAGCCGTGAAGGTCGTGGAAAGGGTGTATCAGTCGCAAGTCGCGGCGACGAAGGTAACGACTGCGTTTGGGGGAGTTGCGTGAGTGGAGCTGCGGGTGGTCCGATGGTTTGTGTTGTCACGGGTGTTGCAACCGATTGTCCAGGTGTCTGCGAGATCATCAAAATTTGGTTCCGGGTTCAAAGGTCTTTGCTAACCTCAGGTGTGTTATTAAATATGCTGCCCCAGACGTCACCATCCCAGCTTTTTGAGCCATCGATATCCGTATCAGGCTTTATATTGGCATTACTACGGCCCACTAGTGTCTCAAAATCGACACCTGAGTCAAAGTTCGACGATGCGACACCATTAGCAGGTGTAGATCGGTCTTCTATGCGCTGCGAGTCTCGCAAGAACTGGTTGTGTTCTTTCTCAACCCGTTCTCCGAGTTTTCGGATGACCGCCATAAACCGCTGGAATTGTTGGACATTCAACACTATGAGCGAGCGTGGGGGTCAGCCAGGGCTTCGACGTGCTCATCCAACTCACATGGTCCCATGGACATCGACCAGAGCTGTGGAAGAACAAGAGCTGCTACTGCTTCCCTGTCAACCTTAACACCCATAGCCTCTTGGACAGAAAGGGTAGCCATCTATAAACAATGCATCTGATCATGTTTGGCGGCACAGCCGTGATGGAGACATACCATCACAGCTGGTTCCTTGGTGCGGATCTTCGACAAGAGAGGACATAGCTTTTGTGTCAGATTCGTCTGACAATACGTTCATTCTATGCTCCGTGCAATGAGAAGAGTGGACTAACTTGATCGAGAGTCTTCACCATACTCAGGAAGGTGACCAATGTGGCAACCTTCACCGAGAGTATTTTTGTCTTGGTAAATACCAACTACGGAGACATGAGTGCACTCTATGATGATAGTCTTCGAATCGAGACATACCGCTACGCGGGGAAATAATACACCAGATACTTCCGCATAATCAATGGTTTCACACAGGTTAGGGACCACCCCTAGGGCCCGTTCTTGAACCTGTGTAACAAGATCAGATATATGCAATGCGAACTACACTGAAATGCTCACCACAGTATGCTCTGACTCCAAAGCGTTGTACACAAGCGGCAATACCTCTTCAGTAGACGTCAGTGCATCAGAGAAGAACACGAAATCTAGTACCCACGTTCCCGGAAGACTCCTTTTTCAGTTTTGCTCTGTAACATTTCAAGATTATCCAGTAATGTGAGCATGTTTTGCGGTGGATCTTTGACAGTGAACAAGGGCTTAAGACTGGGCAGCACAAGTTGTGCAAACTGAGCAGCCGACAGAATATTCGAGATAGCGAAAACATTGGGCAGGATATACGGAAGAAGATGTATGTCTTTCATCTGCAATCCCACGTTGTGTCAGCACGCATTGGAACAATGGCGGGACCGAGGATGTCGAACCTCTTCGAGCAACGATGGTAATATCTTCCGTATTCTCAAACCTTCTGAGAATCTACCCAACACGCTGGTTAGACCCTTCATAAAGGATATCTTCTCTTCTCGGGTCTTTGCCGTAAAGTTTGATCGGTCCAAGAAGTTTAGCGTGGAAATTGGGAGCGAGGAGAAGAAGGGGTGGGATGGAAGAGTTGATGGAGTTGGCCTACTTTGGGACCCTCGCGTAATGAGTGATCGTAAGAGATCTTGGTGTGCTTAATATCAGGCTCGGGTAAATGGGGGAAACTAGGAGGAGGAATACCCTGCAAATCCGTGTCCAAGTTCCCTATATCTGGAACTGGTCGACCGGCATTATCGCGCAGACTGCCGAGACTTCCGTGGTTCTCAAAAGGCGGTTTACCTCTACAGTGAACAGCGTATATCACAGCACCGAGAGAATACATGTCAGACGCCGTGACGAGTACCTCATCCAATGCATATTCCGGAGCTGTTGTGATGCTTTAACTTGACACGCAGTCAACGAGCAAAGGAGATGAGAATACCAATGTAATCGAATGAACGCTGGATATAGGATGGGACGCGACCATCAAATCCGGGAAATTCCCATCGTGACGGTGACCCATCGGCAGTCATCAGGGGGATAGTCAAACCCAACCCAGATATTTTCCAGTCACCCTGAAATGACCAGCAGTCGGCTTAACGAAAATGTCATTTTCAAGGTACTTCACATACGGCTTCGTTAATAATGATGCATTCTGGTTTCAAGTTCGAATGTATCAATTTTGCCGATGAGTGTAAGAATGAGAGTCCTTTGCATAGCTGAAGGATGCCCTTTTGGATCTGGGTGAAGATAAACATACTAAGAGAGACTGCAAGAGCGCCATCACTCAC
This sequence comes from Baorangia bicolor, assembly GCA_038093395.1. Classification (NCBI taxonomy): domain Eukaryota; kingdom Fungi; phylum Basidiomycota; class Agaricomycetes; order Boletales; family Boletaceae; genus Baorangia; species Baorangia bicolor. The sequence goes on from JBBPSC010000015.1 coordinate 35,544, forward strand.
TTCAATCTCATCAAGTTCGACAAGAGGGGTGTGATGAGACCCTCGTGGTATTGACATGTCCAGAGATGAAAGAATGGGCTCCGTCGCAAAGATGAGTTCGTTGCGAGTTTCTTCGAGAGGCTCGACCATCTCTTCATGATATCTGGTCAGTAGAACAGATAGTAAACGGTGAGAGGACATACCGAGGATGGATGGATGGCGCAACTTGCTCGATGCAGCAGCCTGACGAAGTGATTAGTTCTATATCGATGCTGGTAAGCGCAGCTGTGACCTCAGCCTTCATAATCTCCAGGACGCGTTCCTTGGACGTAGGGCCGAGGAACTCCATCTCAGCTCGCTTGTCAAATGTCCAGACAGATACGCGCTTGCTTGTGACCTTGTGTGTCGCCCCTTGAACCCTCCATAGACCAACTCTAGCCGACGCTGGTAGAGAAGTGTGTTTACCAGAAGTTGAAGATCCTGAAGGGGTTGGGGTGGATGACCGACTACCACTTGGTGGGCAGATGTTATATGACTGTGATATTGCTGTTCGAGAGAAAAAGGATGTCGCTGCAGCAAGCATCACGTCGTTGAGCCTTGTCTCGAAAACTGGCTGGGATGATATTGCAAGTTAATTTCTTGGACTATACCTGCTGATGTAATCTAATATATGTCCTTGTCCCTGGGTTCGAGTCCGCGTGGGTCGTTCAAGTGTAGTACATGGGAGAGCCTTGCGGATCTAAAGCACCTCTCATCTGACTTCTACACTCATCTTACCGACAATGAAACCGACTCTTCGTGCACTTGACTCTCGCGTGGTGCGTTCAAAGAGCACGGCATTCATTGGGCTGGGTCGCATGGGCTCAGAGATGGCCTACAACCTCTTCTCTAAGAAGTTCGCACAATCCGCCGATTCACATTTTACAGTGTGCGACGCAGTGCCGGCGAGTGCGGTGACATTCCGTCAGAACTTCTTGTCTCAGTTCCCTGGCGCGAGCATTGATATTGTCCAGACACCCGAGGAGTAGGTGACAGCGTTTTAATTGTGCTCTGCATGCGGATCAGCTCATGTAGACGCGTTTGGCAGAGCTGTACGCTCTTCCGAGACGGTGATCACGATGTTACCCTCTTCGCCCCAGGTCAAAACTGTCTACTGTGACCGAAACGGGATTATATCCGCGCTGAAAGCGTTGAAGAGCAAGGAATCACAAAAATCACTGTTCATTGACTCTACGACACTGGATGTGGGTGTCGCGCGCCAAGTCGCCGGCGACGTCATCCTGACAGGGGCGCGAATGATTGATGCACCCGTATCCGGAGGTCTGTATTGTTCGAATACCCGCCACCCCGCCCATTGAACACAAAAACAGGCGTCACCGGTGCGCAAGCGGGCACCCTTTCATTCCTCGTCGGTGGCGCAGAAGCATCTTTCCTCCAAGCACTGCCGATTCTGGAGCTGATGGGGAGGCGTATTATCCATTGTGGTTCCTCTGGTGCAGGATTGGGCGCGAAGATCTGCAATAACCTTGTGCTAGGTGTCCAACAGATCGTCGTCGGAGAAGCCATGCTCCTCGGACGGAAATTAGGATTAGATGCTGCAGTACTTGCTGGCGTGATTAACAGCTCGACAGGCAGCTGTTGGGCTTCTTCTGTCAACAACCCGGTGCCGTCCTCGTTGCCAGACAAGTCGCCACCTTGCGAGAAGGACTATGAAGGCGGCTTTGCCACGGCTCTTATGTTGAAGGTAGGTTGATGCCATTGTGTCCGTGTGTACGGGTGAGTGATGTGTCACGCCAGGACATGGATCTCGCGGCGAACATCGCAAAGGCTAGCAGCAGCCCTCTTCCTCTGGGCGAGGCTGCGAGGGACTTTTATGAAGAAGTGATACAACAACGGCCAGACCTCGCCAAGAAAGATTTCTCGTCTGTGTATGTACACCTGAAGGATATCTCAGTGAGCAATCGGGACCGGATGGGGGACTCCTGAGGTCACGGTCAGGAGAGTTCTCCGCCGGGATACGTCATTTGAGACACATTTGTGCTGATTAAGTGCCTTGTCGATTGTAATTCATGGTTCCGCTTCCCGTGCGGCTCAGCCTCTCAGGGGTGTCACCCGAGTCTAGCGTCGACTACGGTCTTGTTATTCACTTGCGGGAAGGTGCATTTTATTACGTAACACATAAATCTTGTTCTCGAGATTTGGTTGCCTCCGCGACGATGGCCGTATAAAGGACAGCCGTGACAACCGATCAAGTTTCCCCGTCCACTTCCACCATGTCTGGCAACGGCGAGAAACCTAGCGCTATAATTTTCGGTGCGCTCCCTCCTCTCTCTCCAATCCCCCCACTCACTCTCCGATCCCAATCCGATCTCTCACAGGTGGCCTCAACACCTTTTCCCGCGCCCTCGCCGCCTCCCTAGTCCCTCCGGACGGTCAGCGTTTGGTCTCCGTATGTTTCCTTCGTCTCCCATCGTTCCATTCGCATCACTCAAATCTCATAATAGCACCTACGCATCGTAGACAAGTTTTCCGTGTCCCCTCCCACAACGTGAGTTCAGTGTTCTCTACTTCCGGCACTAGACTTATTCACATCTCCATAGCTATCTTGGCGCAGAATTTCCAGAGGTTCTGTCTCAGCCAGATGTTGAATACCGCCAGGCCAACCTCACCGTCCCCAGTAAGTCACCAACCGTAGGGGACAATATCTATCTGAGCACATACAAGCCGCTGTCGCCTCTGCCTTTGATCCACCGCCGGGAAAGGCCCCTTACACTTATGTATTCGATCTCACCGGAGAGGTCAATCATGACCGTGGAGAAGTCGTATGTCGCATTTTCCCGCGTCTGCCTTCTATTGTTGATCGCATTACATCTTAGATTGCCATCAAGTTGACATTCACAGTTGCCCGCATCATCGCGTTGGAGTCCGCGAAACGCAACGTAAAAGCATATGTACGCCTACAACAACCGGTATATGAATCTTCCGACAAGGGTCCCCATGACGAGAAAGAGGATGTCAAACCCGTAAGACCACTTGATGTTTGGTGGCATGAGACACTGCGCACGTTGGCATCTATCGAAGGGTAACCGTCCGAAATCAGTCCCAGAGAGTAAGCTGACACTCACTAGGCTAAACCTTGTCATCTTGCGTTGTGGCTTTGTGTATGGTCCGTACGTGGAATATGGCCTCTGTAAGAAACATACTGCCCTTTTGGTTGCATGATTCTGACGCGGTGATTTAAAGATCCCCAAGTCATTACCGTCGCATCAGTGTATGGGTATATGAAAAAACCGATGAAGACGATGTAGGTTTGACCTAACTTGTGATGTTGTTACAATTGACAAGCATTCATAGATGGGGACCAGGCAAGGAACCTGTGCACACTGTGCATGTCGAAGACGTGGCAGGCGCATTGTGGGCATGTGCAGTGTGGATAAACCAACAGGGTCGTGAACAGGCTAATACCTTGGCTGGAGAGAAGATACCCTTTCATAACGAGAAGAGCAAGGCCAAGGAGGTGGATGGGGTGATTTCACCGGACGAACAGCCAATCGCCCCCTTGTTCAATTTGGTGGATGATTCGGAAACTACACTCGCGAAAGGGGGTTCGATGATTACCGAATATTTTGGGACGACCTTTGAGTTCTACTCAAATTTCGAGACGACTATGGCAAAGGTACAGTGCCTCTGTTCGCTTGGTGATATGAGTATTCATGTTGACTGCTCATTAGCTCAAGCTAGACGACTTGGTCGAGGAAATCAACGAGCACCATGTAGGGACATGGACGGAAATGCTCCAGCATTCGAACCCGCCTATCACACACACGCCATTGACTGCATACATGGATAAGTTTGCATTATCAAAACACAAGCTTGCATACAACAATGGAAAGATCAAAAGGGTTATTGGATATCAACTGAAGCGTCCGTTGTTCGATCGCGAGACATTGAGAGAGGTTGTAGAAAAGTGGAAGGAAGAGGGGACGTGGCCACAGTTAGACGGGCACTGATCAGGCTGTTGATTTGGATTGCACGAACATCTACGGAGGTTTTGTTTTTGGGGTTTGGTCTCTGCGTTTTTTTCCGCTCTTGCTATCGCGATGTTCTGACACGTTCCCCTGTTGTTTATGTTGTTACGCTTGCTGTACCCCGCTGACTAATAGTGTTGTTTAATCAGCTAATTATCTCACGCTGTCTTTTGTGAGCTACCATAGGCACCAACTGCCGTCAGGACTCGTTCCGCAGTCGTATCTGCGCTCAGAAAAGTCTAGTCTAGGGAATCGTACCTTAGCTCCGACTGGATGATGAATGATAAATCTGTCACAGGCTCAGATTGCGAGTAATGATACCATTACGCGATGACATCCCCAACCAACGAAGCGAGCCCCCGCAACTCTTCTGAAGACGAACCCGAGCACGACCATTCCACCACTGAGGAACATCAAGGACTTCTTCAGGCCGAACCTCCCACTTCAGACTCTTTGCCAAGCATGGGTTCCGACACTGCAAAGCCAGAAGGCCGCGAGCGCGATGGTTCTGCAAATATCGCCGTATGGGTGTGTTCGGTGCTTCGTCTTTTATTCGCGTTTTAATCCGTTTTGCGACCACAGGCTTCATTATCTGTGAGTATATATGCTGTTTGTATATGTGCTTCGTTTCGTGTCTGACAACCGCAGGTCTTTGCTCTAACGACATGGGCTATCATCTTCAGCAACGACCCGGCCTCCCTGGGTTGGTTCAAGTACCACCCCTTGTTGCAGAGCTTAGCCATCGGTTGCTTCACGTATGGTAAGCACTTCCCCACTTAACCCCACGATTCGCGTCCTGCTCACTCGACCTTGTTACAAAGGTATCTTGACTCTTCAACCCACCTCCCAGCCCCACACCAAGGCAGCAGGTCTCCAAAGGCACCAGATCGCCACGATTTGTATCGGTGTCCCTCTCATCCTTGCGGGAGTGCTCGCAATCATCTTACAGAAAAATAGCCATGATGCTCCGCATTTCACAACTTGGCATGGTGTAAGTGTCCGCCGTTTCTTGAACATTTTCTGTGCATTCATGGCTTCCGTAGACGTTTGGACTTATCACAGTCGCGTGGATCCTCGTCCAAGCCTTGATCGGGGGCTCAACTGTGTGGTTTGACGGCGCCGCCTGGGGTGGTGGAATGAAGGCCAAGGCTATGTGGAAGTACCATAGGTAACAGACGGCGCATTGCATCATTCTACTCAAGCTCACGCGCCTGATGGCTCTTAGGTTGTCAGGGTATATTCTGTTCCCGACTCTTTTGTTTACAGCACATCTAGGAGGGGGTTGGTCTACCTGGGTAACTAGCAATAGCGAGTCATTGGTGCGGTCGCTAGCATACACAATTGCGCCGCTTGTCATCCTCGCTGGGGTTTACTCGCGTATCCGGTGAGCAATTCGGCGCCTCGGTGAAACCTGACATATCCCTAACTGCATACACCAAACAGCCCATCAAAGATGAAATTCTTCTAAAACGCTTCTGGTTATTCTCGTCATGCAACGTAGTCATTCCCGAGAAATGTTACATTGTCTGTGTGACCATACAGAATATGCAATTATCTTCATATCGTTCAGCCAGAAACATGTTTCGAGTCTGCTGAGGGCGTGCGTTGGGGTACGGAGACCACTTCGGCCAAGAATCCTGGTAAAAACCGCTCCAGTCTCGCTTGCGTCGCAGTCCACATTGTGCGCTGCTGTTCGTTGCGGTCGTCCTCAGCTGCAGGTGGTGGGACAAGGATGCTTGCTGCATTCATCACCAGGACTACATTCTTGAGTGATTCGGAAACTGCTTCATACTGGACATGCTCCAGTCAACACTAGCAAGTGCAATGGACAAGGACTGGCACGTACCAGCTGTTCGCTCTTCTCCGCGCTGATCAGACGGTCAAGCAAATCCAAGATTTCGATCCACAGAATCCTGATGTCCGCGTTCCGATGGCTTTGGGCGACTTCGAAATGCATAAAGGCCTTGCACAGTAACACAGACGCCCGCAATCGCGTCTCGGACATGCCCTGCGGATCTAGCAAATACACCTGGGGCTTCAGGAGCTCGTCCAAGATGGGGAAAATCACGCTGTTAAAAATTTCTTCGACCTGGTTATGGTCCGCCTCATCGTAGATGAGCTGAGGACCGAGCAGGAGGCGTTGCAGCTGATTAATGGCAGTGTTTCGGACGAGTCTGGACGGATTCGTCGACTGTCTCCCCAAAGATGAGCTTAACGGGAGGCAATAATACCGCCAAACTATTTTGAGAATATCAGTATTAAGCCTATACGGTTTCAAGTTGACTGATGGGTCACCTTGTCCAGGCTGCAACTTGGCAGACTCGGCAAACGGCGCGATAATTCTCTTCAGGTCGAAAATTAGGTCGATGGACTTGCGGCCGCGATCGATAAGAGGTGAGCTAAAGCGGAATGTGAGTAACAGTCAACTGTCAAAGAGAATTGACCTACTCTGCAGTGGGCTGTTGTGGTGTCCGGCGAGGCTTTGGTGGCGACAACTGTATCGATGTCCCCGCAGCGGTAGCAAAGTCATCCAAGGTGGACAAGAGTCCTGCAAAGTTGTCTGGGGTGATTTGTTGCCCCGGTCCTTCAGAGGCGAAACTCGCGATCAGGCTGAACGTGGATCGAGCTGCCTCGGGGTTTGAGATCGTTGAACGGAGCGTCGCAAAGATAACATTCCACTCGGTCTGCGTGCTAGGTTGATCATCAGATCGATCCCGGCGCCCAGTCCAAAAGGCTAAAAACGGCTCACCTAGAGGAGGATTTATGTTGCAAAATCAAGCCTACACCGGCCACCACGTGTTCTGCAACGGAGTTGGCAACAGACGATGGCAGGTTGGCGATCAAATCGAGTGATATATAGAGTTGGTCACGCAAAGCATCCTTCATTTCGAACATGTTGCTATTAAATGTGGATCAAGTAGACATATACTCACCTTTTGAGCAAGAATCAAGGCAAGGCGCAAAAGTGCAACAACAGCTCGCTCAATGAGTAGTACACTATAGTGGATCGAGGCAGATAAGAGTGCCGATAGGTGCTCGAAAATAACGGGCCTGAAGTGCACATAATTCAGTCATGGATATGCATAAGTTTAGGGAAAACTTACCAAAGGTCCTCGATACAATGGGTCGTATGGCATGCAATACTTACCATCGTTTCCAGAAGGAAGACAGCAGCAGGATCGTAGGGTGAAACGTAGGTTCCGTCACTTTGGGACGCTCCGCTGTACGGGCTCGCGACATCGTCGGAGTCTTGCTTGAGCCTGGCAATAGTTCTCTCGTGCGCGAGCGCCTCGAGAGCTCTAATGGCAGCGACCAGCGCCTGGGAGTCTAGCTGCCTAAATAACAGTCAAAGATTTGCGTCATTCTCTCCATCACGAACTCACATAATCTGTGCATAAAGTTCGTCTAAACGACATGATGCTATGCAGTCAATGGTGCATAACGTGCTCTCTACCTCTTGGTCGGTGGCTTCGGGTACGAGGTTATCGGAGCTTGTACTATAAGGCGTCATGAGGTATGACGACAGGGCGGAAAGCAAACCGCCATCACTCCTTGGAGCGGGCCTTGACGGGTGAGCGCCACGCAGTGGTATCATTGTAACACCACCAAGGAAATCCTCCATTTGTAGCATCCTTGTCGGCAACAAGGAGTGCATGAACAAGTTCTCGAACATCTCGAAAATCTACACAGGGGTTGGTGCTCGAAGTGGTGACAATGACAGCAGAAGATCTTACCTGTGTCCAACCTTCACGAAGAGCATTGCCATTGCCATTGACGATATTAAATAAGACCACCGCAGCCAGTTGTCCTTTGAAGTTGGTTCCAAATTTGACAGACAGCGAGGAAACGGTCACAGACTGTCGTTCAACTTCAACAACCGGATAGTTGGGGACGTGAACAGGGAGGTTCTCGGACAAAAGGCTGGTGGCCTGCGAAAGCGAGACTACCACGAAATCAAACACATCCGGCAGGTTGAAGTGTCCTGCCAGTGTAGCGCATTGTCGAAATCCTGAAATGGCTCGCTGGATCACATATTCGTCATCGAAGGTGATAAAGGCATGGGCAATGGCAGATATAACTGGCTTCCAGACGGTTCTGAACATGTCGAGATCAAAGAGAGCTGAGTTGCACATCATGAATCGCCCTACGAATTTTCTTCAGTCATGAACACTTTTAGGAGGCTTTATGCGGACCTGATTGCCGCGAGCGGGCAAGCAACTCTTTCCACGCATATTCAAACCCTAGCTGGCCAGTATGCTCCTCTGGCATAATGATTTCATGCTTGCGTATCGAGCTGTAAATATGTTGCTAGAAAAAGTTAGCCAGAGCAAATGAGGATGAGGATAGCTCATACTAGGAACTCAGGTGAAAAATCTTCTCCACCATTCTGTCCCCTCAGATTCCGTCGGTAATCCTCTATTGTCATCCGTTTCTAGTATATTATAAGCTATAGAAGAAGGGTAACAAGAAGGTTGCACTTGCCCGAATTTGAGGGTTGTGGAGGTCAGTGTTGAGCATAATGATTGAGAATGCCAGCACATAAACAGCATCTTGAGATTTGATTTCAGCTGAAAATGATCAGTAAAGGAGACATCAGTAATCGAGTGACACAAAAGATGCCTATACTTGCCTGGCTTTGAAGCAAAATAGACCGACGCAAATGTCTCAGCGATACGATCGATTTGTTGAGACTCCCCGGGAAGTCTGAGAGTTTCGAGCATCTCTCGCATGGCATCCACCATCGGTTTCTGACGATGTATGCGTGAGTCACGAAACATCTGAGGAAGAGAAGTAATTCACATCTTTAAAATCGAACAAGTTCATGAACTCTTTCAGTAGCTCTAAATTGTCTGGTTTGGATAGGTAATCCCCGAGCAGACGTTTATCTAGACGAGTAGAGCTTTTAAGGAACTTTGCCAAACTCTTTGCCCGTGATACTTCTGGAGAGAGGTCCGAGTATATGAGTTTGTTCTCCTCCAAGAAAGCGAGCCCGAGCTTGGGCTTCGAGTTGAATCGGGCTGCCCCTGTCAACACGAGCTTCTTCCTAGACTTGCTTTGCAGGAGTTGCTCCGGTGACTCGAAACCCTAGGGAACAACTTCAGAATGCATTCCGAGGGACACAAGCAAGACATACCAGATTCCAGGCTTCGTTTTCCTGCACCGCAAGTGAGCATATATGATGGGACACAAAGAGACACCTACCCCTCGTGCGCGCGCTGCCATGTCATTGACGAACACTAGCAACATATCCAAACAAAGGTACTGCGAATGCAATTGTTGTGCCTCTGAAGCAGACGAGTATTGCCAAGGGTACACCCCCTACAAATGAAAATGAAGTAACGAACAGACGATGAGATATGCCAGACCAACCTTTGTCAAGAACTCTATGAGCCGTTCAAAAAGATTTTCGCAATTGATGTCACAATCATAGTTGGTGTAAAGATCAACCATGAAACTGGGATGCCGGGATATCTGACTCAATGTCTCCAACATCAAGTCGCGGGTGTCACCACGGGCAGGTTGTACAGGAGGGCGGGAAGGCACAGGACTGCCTTTCTCTAGTTCAAGTTCTGTGTCAACTGGTCCGAGGGTTGGAGTCGAAGTAGCGGAAGTGCCAGGACGTGGTGAACTCGTCTGGTACTTCTTTGTCGTATTGGATCTCAGAAGAGGAGGGGTTGCCAGGCGATCGATGCTGAAAGCCAGATAAAGCTCCTGCTGCAATTTGAGGTGTGACCGCATGGTCTCGAACAACGAAGAGATCGTTCGCAGAGCACCCTGCAACACAGCGGGATTGTTGGAACGCGCGAGCTGGAAAAGGTATTTACATCCGTGATCTAGAATCAGGACCACAAGGGAAGGGTAATCTCCGATCCTGTTCCCGCAGGTTTCGATAGTATTGTTCAAGATTGTGAGAGCAGTCAATCGCGTCGAATCTGTGTGAACTTGGTCATTTGGATCCAGAATATTGACAAGCACCCGAAGGAGCTCTAAGAGGGCAGGAAGCCCATCTGCAACGGATGAGATAAGAACGGTTCAAGAGACATGAGTTTGAACCCACAAGGTCTGGGTACAACAACAGATGGGACACTCCCTTCCATGGTTCTGTCAGGAGTATTGGTTGCATCGAGAGTGGGGTCCTGTGTCACAGTACCTGTATACTTTGTCTCTTCATGTGCACCTGGAGAAATTGCGTTGTCAATGGCTTCACTGTGTGAAGTCACGGTAGTCGGGACCGACAGGCTAAGGTCGCCATGCTGAGGTTCATCTTCGTGAACCCGAAGTTTCGCTTCCTCCTCGGCGGGGCCAAATTCGTAGAGGCGCCCAAATATCGTTCGGGCAATTGAAAGCATCGTTGACTCAGCAGACCGCCGTAAGACCTCTTTGTTGTGTTCATCAGGGACTACGGAATCATGGAAGATGATGCCACAAACCACTTAACCTCATCTGACAGCATGTCGTCAACACCGTTTCTAGCATTTCACAGATCTCCACGTCGCCGAGGAACGCCCCTACGCTACTGCCAACCATGCAGTCGTGGATTACTGTCATGATTTTGAGCAGAACAACCTCGTCGCCCGACGAATCACTCGCTTCGAATTTACAGTGTGATACTGTGCTGCTTAGTTCGACCAACGCAAGCTCCAGTTCGACGGAATTGGCTGAAATCAATCCACATACGAAGAAGCTGTGAAGGGAAGAAAGCGCCGCCGATGTAATAGGGCCCGTCGAGATTGGGGAACGGACGAGGGCGAAGAAGGGACCGAGAAGCACAGGCAGAGGTATGCTCTGGATATCTGGAGTATCATGAGGCATGAAATCTCAAGCACAAGTCGGACCAACCTTCAGCACCACGAACGGTACGCTTGAGTTCCTGGAAGCCACCCATGAGATCTGCCTCTGGCGAGACTCTCCCAGAACGTCGGTTATTGTCTCCAGGAATCGCTCTCCGAAGACCGAGATCCCTTGCTAGCGCGGAATCTCGGGCGTGGAGCGTATGAGCTGCAGACGCCCAACGCGAGTTCTTTCGCATGACCGACGTCACGGCAAGTATCTCTGAGAGGAGAACGTGCTTTTGGGCCACTCGCGGGGTCGATCCGAGATATGAAGAATGCATGAGTGGGGTTGAAACGTTGATCACTTAGTTGGTTAGGCACACGCGCGTCGTCGCGCACTGCTCACTTGGCGTGGCCCATACGTGTACTTGACGTTTGTTTGTTTTAGAAGCCTTTGACAAACAACCGTCTACCGCCCCCAAACATAGATTTGGTGTTACGGCCTTACAGTCGCAATGCTCAGGAAATTCATATTTTGTAACGAGTGATACAATGAATGCAATATTTACTGCCCTGAGGGTTGGCCGGCGTCTGCCCGCGTTGCCATCGCAGCCTGTCCAGCTGCAGTTGCTGCCAATCGAGTACGCTTTCGCTCGGCCTCTTCAATATCATCAGCATGTCATTAAAAACATAATGGGAATTAACCCACCAGCCTCTTTCTCTCGCTCGATCTCGCTTACTATCCCCTCGATTTCCGAGAGTTCCAAATTCTGTAGATCCAAATCAGCCTGTAGAATATTTTGAGGACTTGAGGATAGGCTCACAGTGATCTTTCCATAACTTTCCATCACACTGATCTCGATATTCTTTGCTCCTGTTTGCACAACCTCGAGAAGACTCTTGACTGTCAGCTTGATGCTCTCTTCACGTGTCATATCATCTTTGTGGTTCTTCTCTAAGAACTCGCGGACTGTTTTGGATGAACGACCGATGGCGTTTGCCTGGGAAAAGCTTGGAAGATCTATTATAGGAGGACTCAAAGAGGGCTACCCACCTTCCATGCGCTGTAAATACCACTGGGTTCTGTCTGATACAGTCTTGGTCTGGTGTCGTGGGGGTCGAAACCGACGATCAGCGTTGAGATACCAAATGGACGGACGCCACCCGATTGCGTGTATTTCTGGTCGAATACAAAGAATTTAGGATCTACCAGGGTCCATGAGAGTACGCTTACCTGTTGAATACCTGCGATGTGTCTTGTGATATACTCCACTGTCACTGGGTCTTCCACCGTTAGCCGATGACTTTGACATTCTATCCGCGCCTTGTCGATAAGGACACGACCGTCCGCAGTCAGACCTTTGGGAGGCGTGAGTGCAAAGCAATCGGATCATCATGGACGGAATGTGATACCAGCAAACGCCAAGCAGATGTGATCGTCAAGCATCACGACCTTGCGAATTGTACGAGGATCCTGAAGCTGCAGCATAGATTTCTTCTCGACGCCCAATACAACAACATCCTTGCCTCGTACACCGACCTAGTAGTAAGAGTAAGACAGGTCAACTGGAAGTGCCCAGATGACAATTACCGCACATGTCCCCTTTCGAACGGCTTCAAGTGCATACTCGACCTAAATACACTTCATGAGATGGAGGATCGAGGGTGACGCGTCTAGACACTACCTGGAACAAGTGGCCGTCGGGAGAGAAGACGGTGAGTGCTGCAATACATTATCAGTGTTTGAATTCGAGCAGGGAAGTACTACTCACCGCGATCGTAGGACCTGGACATGGTTTGGTGTCGGTGAAGATTCCTTGTATTATCGACGCGCGTCCAAAGCTGGCGTATCCTTCAAGTCGCTTATGTAAGTCACTCTCCATCGACACTGCCACCACCGCGTGCCACTACATGGCACCCGTTGACACGTCCATGTCGGACGACGACATAGAAATAGTGGAAAATAATATCGTAGACGCAAGGTAATCTATCCTTTTCTCTGACCTGATCGTTCTTCTTGACACGTCGCAAGCCTTGCTGGAAATAACGATACCTGCCAATTCTGCCCTTTCAACCTTCATGGTCTCAGCACCATCGAACAAGACAATCACTTCGCCAGACACGTCTCAGCTGGCCTTGCGCGTTGAGTAGTCTCCTTTGTCTGTATCTCCGAGCTTGACGCGTCTGCAGCGTCACGGCCCAAACGTGGAAAACCAAAACCCGCTTCCGTGGTTACCCAGCGAAAGACGACGCCGATGAAGTTCGGGAAGAGCGCAGAGAATGCTACGCGAGAGGATGTTTTCTGGTATCCTACGCAGGCAAAGGCGCCACCTGACAATTACACACCTGGTAAGGCATCTTGTGGTGAGGTTGGAATTAGCCCCTGAAGAGATATTGCCTGTTAGGAGTACTCTCAATTTTGAAAGAGGCACTGAAGAAATCGCACAGGAAAGGTGCCACTCAACGCGCTGTTTTATGCTACGAGCGGACACCTCATATCTACCATGAATCTTTCGACTTGACCTGGGGTTGCGGGCACGTGGGCTCATCTGACCTTGGAAGCGTGAGGTTTGGGCTGACTAGTTCGATCACTGCGTCATCAGATACCGCAACTTTTTGATGACATGTGCCGCTCTCATGGACCAGCAATTTCAGACCGTCTACTTTCCCCACCTCGATTCTCCGTTACCCCCTGGTGTACGAAATCTACAACACTGGATAGAAGACGCTTGGAAAGACGGTAGCATTACATTGACATGAATTCATTTTTTGGCATTGACACAGTTTGGCAGGCTATGATGACATCGGTGCTAGTGATCTCCATCATAAATTGGTAGGTACCAAGAAGAAAATCGGGACTGCAGGTAAAGTGTAATGAATATAAGCAGACGTTAACACCTAATCCAGACCACCAGAGCTCTACGTTGCCTTCACGTCTCGCAAAATCCCGTAAGATTCATGATAACTTGTGGCTGGCACGGAATAACAGGGTGGAAAATCGGTTTAGCTGCATGCTTATGGATTTTAACCTCAGGAATTCCCAAAAAGGTTTACCATTTCATCTTGTGGAGACATGCCTCTCATATCGATTTCACAGGATTCGATACGCTGACGGAGTGGGTTGTTAATTACTTCACCGAAAAGCCCGAGGGAGATGTCAACAAGATACTCCGTACCGCGTCGCCTGTTGTGGCCACCGGTAAAATGCCTGTTATAATGCAGTACGACGGTCATTCCATGACAATCGTGGGGTATGAACTTGGGAAAAATGGCAAGTACAACCTCCTTGCATTCGATCCTTCAAGGTGATGTTTTGACAACATGAACATTCACGGGACGTTGAGAATTGACATAACCGAACAGCAAAGTTCCTAAAGACATTCGTCAGGCCGCCCTCAACGCGTCGACTAGTGCGGATTTGGCGGCGTCATCATCCGTCTCACTAGGTAAAAGCAAACGCCGGGAACGATCGAAGTCCCCTGCTCCCAAGAAACGATCACGTACGAGCCAGGATCCCGGCGACGGAGTAGTCAGCATACCCGATTCCGATGACGAGGGGATGGATGATGCACGTCGAGCGGTGGCCCTCAAGTCCACTCTAGATCCAGACACAGTCATCAAGGCATTCAAGCTGAAGGGATCCAAGTTAGTCCATTTTCGGCCACATGACCTATCATTTAACCCGGCGTTGTTTCAGGAAGAAGCAAGAATACCAACTTCTTTACTTTACCATGGGTAATCCACTCTCGGACCAGGAGCAAGATGACCGCAAAGTCGTTTTCAGCATCGCTGAGTGCTGATTCAATACTGTATATCCTCGGAGCTCTTCAGCCATGTGCGTGGATCAATACCATTCGCCTCATAAAGAGGACGATACGGACAAAATGGTTGACCATCGTGAATCTGAATCTATATCATCATGTGGAAGCCACGATGCTCTGAGGCGCTCCAGGTGTGATATCGGATTGAGAAGTTCCTGAGAGCGGAGGTAAAAACAACGCAATGACCGCCGACCTCACAGCCCTGTCCCAGGCTTCTTGTACACGGTATCCTCCTGCCCTCATGATGCCTTCTCGATCTTCGCGTACTGCTTCACTGTAGATGTCGTCGTAGTTGTCCCGCAGGGTATACATATCCTCATACGCATACCAGTCGTCCTGCAGGGGGACATGTGGCACGTCGGGGACGGTGGAGCTCTGCGCCGCACGTGAGCGAAGGAGTTGTGCACTGCTCTTGGCCAAAGTAGTAGCAGCAGTGCGAGCAGACAACCGCTTGTTTGCCTCTGCGCGGGATTTTGCGATAACCTTGGCAGCATCCTTGGTACTCGTCTCCAGTCGATCGATGATTTCTCGTCGGTCCTTTTCCTTCTCCTCGCGTTCTAATTCTTGCTCCTTGCGGGCTTCGAGTACGCGTTGTTCCCTTTCTAAGCGATCTTGCTCTTCCTGCTCTTTCAAAGCTTGGACGTACTGTTCCTCTCGTCGCAAGTTGAGTTCGATTAATGGTGCATTCTCTTTGCGATATCTTTCTATCCTAACCTCAGTCTCCGGAACATCAATATCGTTAATGAGATTGAATGCTACATTTGAGTTGAAGAACGAAATACAGCAACAATCTAATATATATGGACTTACTTATATCCTCGACTTCTTCGAGGTAGTCATTGTACGACCGAAGGTCGGGGAAATCTTCGCGGCGCTTGTTAAAGCTAGAAGAAACATTGTTGGGATAGTTGCAAGCTATAAGACAAATGGATTTACTCTTTCGCTACACGCCTCCGTACTGCGACTTCCTTCTCGACAGTGAGGTCCTCGAAGGTTTGCGGAGTAAACGCTAGCTTCCGGAGGATCTTCTGACATATCGGACACGGGGCAGGTCCGAGCGTGAACAACCGGTCGATGCACGATTCACACCTGGGTGCGCGGTGGGGGTTAAGTTATGGGAACCACATGTGCGTGGAACACGTACATTTTGTGATAACACGCGCTTACGAGCAAGCGCAACTTTGGGTTGAGATATCGGTCGGACTTGCATACAGGACATTGGTCGTCCATAGACTGCCATGGCTCCTGTCTCAGGAAAACGAAACAGGCAGAGGGATGACGTGCGTGTAGGACTCACGAAATATTCGGACGTTCTGCCGGATGCATCCTTGACGCCACCACCGAATATCGTCGTGGAGGTACTCTGAACCTGAGGGGTATTGGACCGGGTGGAATGAGGGTTTGTTGCGGCGATGCCACCCTTGCGTACGGTAGTGCCCTTGAGCCAGCCTCCGGCATTGCTCGCGCGAGACATGGTAGTGAAAGGCGAAGTGGAGAGCAGCTTATATAAACTTGGACAAGGGAAGATAAACCTCGGGGCTTGTGACACGCTTCAGCAAGTACTTAGTACCTTGAGACATGTTTCGGCCAAAAAAGATCAATAATGAATTTATTACCCAGGAACACCTCCAATCGAGCCCGACGTCCCCGGTCATGCCAAGCATCGCAGGAGCGTTTAAATTCGAGTCGTCCACGTCGCTGACGTTTCACCCGCTTTCACTTGTTCCCCTTCGTTTCCTCCCCGTGTCGGACAGCGGGGTAACCCCCAAGCCTGCTGAGAGCAACAGAAATCTGGCGCCCAGCAATTGCCCTCGGCGGGTAAAGAAGGCCCCGTGATCAACGTAGTTGGCTATTCCCAGTTCGAGCGAGCTTCGGAAGCAACCACCGTGACTGGCACCAGTCTGTATATACCCAACCACGAGTCGCTTGCCTACCACACCCTGAAACAAGGCCATATCTGTGCGTCCCATTTACTCTCATCTATCAACCCGATTAACACCTCCGTTAGCTATATAACTAGTCTCTAATACATATTCAACTTCTCCAGTCTTTCCCGCTCACTCCTGCGCTTTCTTTCCTGTCTGTCGATCGTCATTGCGAGGTCACTCGGAATTCATACCCCAAAACCGAATCATATCCAGAAATCCATGGATCATTTTCACGCACCCACGCCCCAGTCTGCCATATCGATTCCGCCAGGAATGGCATCGTACCGTCGTCAATCCGTACCTATTGTCTACGATGTGCTCATGACCCCTCCTGTGTCTCCTGGTCATAGCGAGGATGGAACAGATGCTAGCCCGACTGGTGTCATCATGGTGCGCCAGGAACAAGCACCGTATCCAGGGAAACCGTCAAGTCAAGAACTCCAGTTACAACTGCACAAAGCCCCCGTCTTGCAGGCGACTTATCCTCACTGGCAACCTCGCGACCCTCAGCGGCCCCTCACTCCACATCCTCAGCCTACTCGTTCCCTCGAAAATGAGCAGGTCCACGTTGAAAAACCCGGCGTTTTGAAATTAACTGATTTTGAAGTGAGAGGGGCTTTGGGTAAAGTTTCATCGATGCTTCTTGGTTCACACATCACTTATTGTTTTCTCTAGGCACGGGAACATTTGGTCGCGTTCTCTTAGTTCGCATCAAGTCAGCAACTCCCGGAGCTCAGAGCATTTTTGCCATGAAGGTTCTTCGGAAAACCGAAATTGTTCGCCTCCGCCAAGTCGAGCACGTTAATGCTGAGCGTTACATCCTGTCGCGGGTCCGGCATCCTTTTGTCGTAGACCTCTTTGCAACTTTCCAGGACAGCTTGAACATCTACATGCTGATGTCCTATGTTCCCGGTGGTGAACTCTTCACTCACCTTCGCAGGGCCCAGAAGTTCACTCCCGATGTCACACGGTTCTATCTGGCTAACATCATCCTTGCCTTGAAATACCTGCATTCCTTCAACATAATATACCGTGACCTTAAACCCGAAAACCTCCTTCTGGATTCCCGTGGCTACCTTCGTCTGACAGATTTTGGGTTTGCCAAAATAGTTGACGATCGCACGTGGACCTTGTGTGGTACACCAGAGTACCTAGCCCCAGAAATTATCCAGTCTGAGGGCCATGGGAAGGCTGCGGATTGGTGGGCGTGCGGAATTTTATGTTACGAAATGCTTGTTGGCTACCCTCCATTCTTCCATGAGACTGCATATGGCATCTACGAGAAGATTTTGAGAGGAGTCATTCACTGGCCGCAAACCATGGATCGGCTTTCCAAAGAGCTCATCAAGGCATTTTTGCACCCAGATCGTACCAAGCGCCTCGGGAACATGATCGGTGGTCCGCAGGATGTCCTTAATCATTCGTGGTTTCGCGGCGTGGACTGGGATGCATTAGAACGTTGTGAAATCAAGGTGATTTTTCTTCCCATCATTACGACCGACTGACGAACAACATTTGCTCACCAGGCACCAATCATCCCCCATACTACTTCACTTGAGGATACCCGTCACTTCCTTCATCTTCCCCTCCCATCCCTAGAAGACATGCCCGGACTTGTCATGGAGGAAGGCCTTCCCCCCATTCATCAAAGATTCGAACCAACTATATATCAGTTCCTTGAATTCTAATTTCTCACTCTCGTAACCGTCGTTTCTTGCGAGGGTTGATTTATAGCATATCTCGTTTGGCTCCGCCCGTGTGTCCTGACCTTTCGTGAATGGCTTGGACTCACATGCCCCCCTTTCTATTTTCCTTCATTCTTTTTGTCCTTGCCTCTCCTGTGTAGCTCTGATCTCCAGTATGCTGTATCCCTCATCTCGTGACTCGGACTCGGGATCCTTTTCTCAGCGATGTAGAATGATCCGGTAGCCTTTGTATACCAATACTTGTAATTAAAATTCCACTCCTCTGCTTACCCGAGTTCAAGGAACTATTACACGTCGTAGAACTGCTGTTTACTGCTGTTAAATTTCAAAGCCATTGGACAACAATGCCAAACAAACGCTCTCCAATACCTCCTGAAAAGGCAACCGATTCCGAAATTTCAACGATCACATATGGTACGGAGATGGCGCGTAAGCGGAAGAATCGGACGCATCTCAAGAGCGCAGGTGCAAGCTCACAGACACAGGACAACGTGCCAAAGTCCTTTATCATCAAGCATGGCCAGGTCGGTGCTTCTCTAAGTCAACTAGTCCGCGACCTGCGAAAAGTTATGGAGCCAAATACTGCTACCCGATTAAAAGTTCGTGCTGTCTTTCATGGGCTTTTTGGAATCTGCATGCTTGATACTCAATCTTTCAGGAGCGCAAACGCAACAAGCTAAAAGATTTTCTAACGATGGCCCCAGCTCTCAAAGTATCTCATCTGATGGCAATCACGCTGACCGACGTCGCTCCATCCCTTCGCATTGCTCGCTTACCAACTGGGCCGACGTTTAATTTCCGAATTGAGCGATACAGCTTGAAGAAAGACTTGCTGAAATCATCCCGCTCATCACGAAGTCAGGGCTTAGAGTACCTGACCGCACCGCTGGTTCGTCAAATTTCTTTGCATCTTTATTTCATTTTCTTGATCCCCTTTGTCTCGTAGCTTGTACTCGCCTCTTTTCCTCCGCCCTCTCCAAATACACCCCCACATCTACCCCTTCTAATGAAGGCATTCCAGTCCATGTTTCCCCCACTTGCACCAAATTCGATGTCTCTTTCAGGAGCACGTCGTATCGTCCTTGTCGCTTACAACGCAGAACGAGGTACTGTCGACTTCCGACACTACCTGATCACTGTAAAACCTTACGGTGTCTCCAAACGCGTTCGGCGAGTCCTCGAAGGGGCTAAAAAGTCCACAAGTACTTCTACAATCGGTGTTCTCGATCTCGGAAACGAGAAGGATGTCGCGGATTTCTTACTCAGAAAACGGGGAGAGCCGGGACCTGTCAGCGAAGGAGGATACGAGTCGGCTGCCTCCTCTGCATCAAGTGCCGCGGGAGACGATGTAGACGCGGTCTCATTAGCGGATGATTATGTGGGGAGAAACAACAAGAGAGGGCAGAAGAAAGCGGTGAAGCTGGATGAGGTCGGGCCCAGAATGGAGCTTAGACTTGTCAAGATAACAGAGGGAGTCCCTGGAAAGGAGGGTGCAGTTATGTACCACGGATTCGGTAAGTGCCGTGTAAGTGATCATCGAATCGATTCCAACGACCCTTGTAGTCAAAAAATCGAGAGCGGAGGCTGCCGCGCTTAAAGCGTCACATGCGGCAAAGGAAAGGTTGAGGAAGCAGCGAAGGGAGGAGCAGGAAGAGAATGTTCGGCGAAAAAAGGAAGCACAACAAAAGGGATCGAAAGCCCTGTCAGAAGAGGCCTCCGATAGTCAAGCGGATAGCAGTGGAGATGAAGAGGAATATGAAGAGGATGATATTGAGTGGGGCGAGGAGGAAGAGATCAGCGACGTGAATGACGACGGTTCTACTGATTCTGAACAGGAAAGCGAGGAGCTTGTGCAACCACCACCGAAGAAGATCAAAGTCTCGGTGAAGCGATGATAGATTATGCTGATGTATTACCATGTACTCACTGAGCAGGAGTTGAATGTGATGTACTCAAAATGAATTAGGAGGGAGGGGTAACGCCGCTCTCTCGAGCGTTGGGAGCAAATGGACCGCCAAATGCGCTCTCTAGTCTCATCTTCACCCCCTCCCAATTATCTAAGGCAGGTCGGACGTCAAGATAAAAGGAAACACTTGAAGAACCAGCGGCGCGCCCGGTGTAAAAGTCAATAACATAGCGGATCTTAGTGCCGCAACGATCCACGACCCAATCATGGCGATCAAAGGGCGCTGAATAGCTGGGAGACAAACGGAAATCTCATAAGCCCTGTGTTAGGGATCTGAAAAGACGCCTACCCAAGGAACGTCATCAACCTCGCTTTGGGGCTCGTGTCGTTTGGTCTCCCTTTGAAGTTCACGAGCTTGACACCACCACACTTTTCTCCACCTCTGCCAGCTTCCCATTTCAGGACCTCGGACCAAGCGCGCTCGTTCACAGCATTGTGGATAGGTACGATGGTCTTCATGTCCGAAGCTTGGGGGTTGTGGTTCTTCCGAGCCATGGCTGCGAAGAACTGGGCCTCCGAAGGGTACACCCACTTAGTGTCGGGTGTTCGCGGTATTGATGAGACCTCGCGGTCTGCGGACAACGAGGACTGGTTCGACTGCGATGAGCTCTTCGTCGAGAATAGAGAAGACCAAGTGGACCGCGTGCTTGGTCCTACCGGACAACTGTCTCCCGAATGTTGGCCATGGTCCACTGGGCATTTGTCGGTCATCGCAGCTTGCGGCCAAGAATGCTATTGAAATTTACGTCATCATGTTTTCCGATTATATTGACTGGTGACCGGAATGATCCATCATATGATTCTGATCTATTCTGATCCAAAACTCTCAGTGTCATGATGGCGGGTTCGGGTGCAGAGTTCACCCGTAGGTTAAATACTTCTCTCCAAGTATTCTATCCTCTCTCGACCTTGCGCTCACAATGCCGTCTTCGGAACTCGTTTTCTCTACCCCCTTGACCAGGTTGTTCAAGATCAACCATCCCATCATGCTAGCAGGCATGTGAAGTGAATTGTTCTTACTATGTTGTGGTCCTTGACAAACGTGTCAGGAATGAACGTCGCTGCTGGCCCAAAGCTGGCAGCAGCTGTAACCAACTCTGGAGGCATTGGCGTCATTGGGGGTGTTCGCCAAACCCCAAAGGTGCTTCAGCAGTCGATCGACGAATTGAAGTCGTATCTCCAGGACAAGAATGCACCTTTCGGCGTCGATTTGCTTCTGCCTCAAATAGGCGGAAATGCAAGGAAAACCAACGTATGTCCACGTTTATCGTATCGTCCAGACATGTCTCATTCGTCTTGCTTTCGCAGTATGATTATACCAACGGTCAGCTCGACGAGCTCCTTGACGTCATCATCGACAACAAGGCTGCTTTGTTCGTCAGCGCAGTCGGAGTACCTCCCAAAGCTGCAGTGGAGAAACTACATACAGCTAGTATACCTGTAATGAAGCAAGTCCCTCCTTCTTGCTGAGTACCTGGTACTAACAACCCTGCTAATGCAGTATGGTTGGACACCCAAAGGTGTGTTAGTGGTAGACACCACCTTGTATAACTCTCATGTTCTCAGTAGCATGTCAGTAAAGCGCTCGCCCAAGGTCTGTCCGCTTACATATCATTCAAGACATTCGAGATGATGTCTCGTTTCTTAGGCGTCGACATCATTTGTGCGCAAGGTGGTGAAGGCGGAGGCCATACAGGAGAAACCCCATTCTCCATTCTCATTCCTGCCGTTGTTGATTTATGCAAAAATGCTAGGAGTCCGTTTACAGGCGAGCCTATCGTTGTTGTTGCCGCTGGAGGTATTGCGGATGGCCGCGGCCTCGCAGCAGCTCTTTCGTGAGTGTTTTCCGTAACATCTTCGGCCTAGTTTACCCCAAAATTGTCAGGTACGGAGCAGATGGTGTTTGGGTTGGAACACGCTTTGTTGCCAGTGAGGAAGCCGGAGCTCCTCCGAAGCACAAAGAACTTGTGCTCACAGCCGGATATGATGATACTGCTCGAACGCTTATCTACTCTGGTCGACCGATGAGTGTCCGAAAGACGCCCTATGTTACCGAATGGGAGTCTGAGCGGCAACAAGAGATAGCAACGCTCGTATCCCAAGGGAGAGTACCTCACGAAGTTGAGTTAGAGAAGCACCCAGAAAAGTCGCTCGAGGGACGGATGTGTAAGATGGTGACGTGCTCTTTCTGGTTGACTTTCTGATTGTATTTCCATTAGGGTTGATGGGTAAAGTCGCCGGATCTATCAATGTCAGTTTTGTTCCGTCCGTCTGTCTCTTTGGCTCATGCTAACACCGACGCCGTCTCATCATAGAAAATCAAGCCTGCGAAATCGATGTACGATAACAACTACTTCAAGGGCATCTGTATTCGCGAATACTGACGATAGCACCTTTAGTGTTGACGAGATGCTTTCGCAAGCGATCTCAAGTCTGAAAGCCGCATCGAATCTGATGGTCCCAAAAGCCAAGCTATGAATGTCCATCCCTCGAATTTTCCGTCCCGTTTGTGTATTATACTGGTGCATACTACTTCCAGTCCTAAAACAAACTTTGGGTGCGTGAGAGGCAAAGTGGTCTGAAATGATGCCCTCTGTGCTACTAATCCGAGGCGGTTACAATCATTGGTCCTGAGTGGTTGGAACTGGTTATGACTGGTCATTGCCAGGTTCTCGGCCGAATCCACTTGTTGATTAACACCTTGGGAAGAATATCGCCAAGGTTCGAGGTGTCGTGTGATCTCGTCTTGGGCGCCTATCAACATGGGACGTCGACTTTATATTATCTCGTGGGATCAGTCCTTGTCGTTGTCGTTGAACACGATGGTCACTGTTGTCCAGCTTGATCTCGTCGCAGCTGTCGTAGCCACGGGACTTTTAGTGGTTGTACTCACTGGAAATTCGAAGCGGCGTCTAATCAGCCTCTACCAGTGGCTCAATGGACAGTTGTCCGGAGAGAAAAGGCTCCCCGACTACTCAAAGCTCACGGGATTTCCTTCTCCAAAGCCAATCTATCAATTCGACATCGACAGTGCAAGGCCCCGTCCGTACAGACCCTTCCGATGGGAATATCATCAGACCATGTGTGGGTTATTCTGTCGATGCAACACGCTCTGCCCAACACTGACTGTCCCTGAAGCTCTGAAGAAGCTCGAGCCTGACTGGTGGATTGAGCTCGAGTGCACCTATCGTGAGCGGATCGATCAGCGGAAGAAACTCTACGCAGAGCACGGCAAACTGGTAATCGACGAGCTTCCCGGAAGTCAAGAGGCGTCGAGGGAATGCATGGAGATGGTTATCCAATACGTTTGTCAGAGATACCCCAACCAGTTCCACTATGACAACTGGACGGGGGTGTTCTCTAACAACATTCTTGGAATCAAGGTCGACATCAGTACCGTTCATCCACTCGTGTTTCTCCTCGAACACGTTCCAGAGGACTTCTTGATCACGCAGGAAGATCCTGAGACCGGTTTATACGTCTTGCGAGCTGCGGTGTCATGCTCGGCCGTCGGCTGGAATATCGGTCAGAAGATAGGAAGACCGTTGCACCAGATTCACGGGCCTGTCCCTGATTACAAGGAGAAGATGGCTTTCTCTATGGACAGGTAATATCAGCCCATAGCTCAGATTTGATCGTCTCACTCTCACGCCGGTCCGTTATAGGTTTTTCTCGAAGATGGCCTGCGATAAACCAATTCAACGTGGTTCTTGGGGTCTCGAGGTTGGAGAACCCCTGTTCGTCCAGACGGACGAAGCAGAGTGGAATATTCGTCAGACACAAGGTCCTGACCTTCCACTCTCCAATATACACTTGCGTGTCGACTGGCAAACATTACGCCGCATGCCAAAGTCCCGCGCCATCCTTTTCAACTTTAAAGCCCTTTTCACGCCCATCACAGATTTCCGGCGGGAGCCTTATATCCCTAAGCTTGTTCTGAAGGTATTGCTGGAGGGGAAGAAGTCAATCATGGAATACAAAGGCACGTGGCATATTGAGCACAAGGTGATACCCGCCCTCAAAGAATGGGCGAAAGAGCAAGAGGAAAGCGGACTGGTTCCGGAGGACTGGGAAGAGAGGACGCTAGACGAGGACCCATTTTATCCAGGATGGAAGGACCACTACCCGATGCATACGTAGGATATATGGTCATGTTTATGCTAGCTCAATCTTCTCCCATCAATTCAGCGAGTTCGCGTTCTTCCTCCTCTGTTAATTTGCATGCTGGTGCATTTCCAGCGGGTTCTGGGACAGGGGCAATGACGACCGGCTCTGTTCTGCCGGCGGGATTGTTGGGCGTGGAAGTGGCGAGCTCTGGTAAAGTTCAATGCGCATGAGTCTTCTGCCATAGATATCGTACTCACCACTAAAACGCCACTTGCGTATGGTCCCATCTAGACTAGTGGAGACGATCCACGGCTCGATTCTGGTCTGTCCAGCTTTATTTTTACTCGTCCGCATCCAGAGTCTGACGGCCGTTACGTCGTGCCAATGAGCATCAATCTCTCCAAGAATTTCGGGTTCAGATATGGTGGAGAGGTCGTATAACCGAATCACGTCCCCATACGCGCTGACGACGTACGGCTCTGCAAGAGGTGTGAGAGAGAGTGGGAGAACGGCACGAACTGGGAGTGGATGGTTGAGTGGAGGAAATGGCCTGGTTAAGGCCGGGTCAGGAGGATAGGAGGTAATTTGGACCGTCTCGTCGGAAGAAGCTAGAGAGAAGGTTAATCAGAGACAGAACGGGACGATCAGTACTCGAGTTCACCCGTCCAGATCTGGCCGGCTCCATAGAGGACCTCGGTGACCCTTGTTCGATGGTAGTCCAATGTGTCTCGCAAGTCGCCTCGCCATCGCAAGTCGGGTCCGGATTCTCTTTCGAGCTTCCATACCTTGATGACACCCATCGTGTCTGCAGTAATCAATGTGACCGACGTCTCGGAATGAGCAACACCAGCTAAACATTCGACGGGGCGACTGTGTGCGGAGATGGATCCGGCAGGTGTGAGCTTTCCCTCCAGGGCATCAGTAAGGTCCCTGCGCGCTGGTTGACTAAGATACGAGTCTAGATGTGAATGTACGCCTACCAAAATCGGATAGTTTTATCTGAACTGCTCGACACTAAAAGTTTGGCGATGGACAAAACAAACAAGCACTTCACGAAATCGTCATGGGCAACAGTTGAGCATATCAGCGCTTTTGTCTATAACAATCAGGATGCTAGCCCAGCAGCGCGAGAAACGAGAATTACGGACATTGGTGTTCCATAGTTTGATTGACTACGAGGTGGTTCAGTGCCAACGCAATAGATGTGGCGAACGTCCGACTTGCCTTGTCCCAGGATCCTGTGATGAGCACCCGACCAGCAGTGGCGGGACCACTCTTGAAAAAGGCCAGGCAGGTGACAGGTGCAGTATGACCTTTGTATATTTGCAAGGTATTACCTGACTGGTGGTGGGATTTGGCGAACGTTCAGCGAGAGACGGCTTCGACTCTTGCCTCTAGGTCAATCTTCTTGGCAACATGTGTGTTTTCAGCTATCCACACCGCGTTGCCTTCGATATGTACATCCAAGGCTTTACCAGTCAGCTGGATCGGTAGGCCGAGAGTCTTTGTTCTCTCCGATTTTTGTCGGCGAGCCTGTAACACGCTTTGGAGCGAATCATGGA
>JBBPSC010000016.1:0-59516 GCA_038093395.1 Baorangia bicolor
CAACTTTCTGTCAGTTGGCCGACAAACTGTAGCCAAGGACGCGGTTGAGGAGCAACTCGTCGCGGCACCTCGTGCATCCCTTACCGACTTTACCACACATTTCTCCAAGTGGAACAACCTGAAAGTTCTCATCGGTACAGCTTACTCCTGGTTCGCACTCGACGTGAGCGCAGTTTGAGTCGTGGTTGCACGCCTGTCCTGACACACGTTCAGATTCCCTTCTACAGTCTTACCCTTAATAGTTCCGCCATTCTGACGTATAGCGACTTCGGTAAAATCAACGGCAATAACCCTAACGATGTCTACGAGAGTCTCTTTAGAATTTGCAGTGGAAGCCTGGTATTGACCGTCGCTGGCTACATCCCTGGGTTCTGGGCGTCTTTCCTCTTCATTGATTCATGGGGTCGCAAGTCGATCCAACTCATGGGCTTTGCAGTTCTGACCATCCTCTTTTTGATCATGGGTATGTTCTATATTGCGCATCTCTGCCGATGGGTTCATTTCGCTCTGTAGGCTTCGCCTACACTCCCCTCAATTCCACGGGTCCGGGCCAATATGCTCTCATCTTCCTGTACTGCCTCGCCAACTTCTTTCAGAATTTTGGCCCAAACACGACCACGTTTATCGTCCCCGGAGAAGTCTTCCCCACCCGTTATCGCTCCACCGCACACGGCATTTCCGCAGCGTGTGGCAAGATCGGCGCAATCGTTGCACAGCTCGCGCTTGGCCAGCCATTGCTGAACAACGTCAAAGATATGCAGATTATGTGAGTGTATGGCCGTTGATGTTCTGTGCGCCCCTGAGACGTCGCACTCCGAACACAGCCTAGAGGTGCTTTCCTTTGTCATGTTGACTGGCGTCCTGTCAACGCTGCTCATCCCAGAGACGAAGCAAAAAACGCTCGAAGATCTCTCCAACGAGTGGCAGGAGTCGTACATCACTGGTGCGATCGAAAGGGGGGTTCCGCCGTGTCCTTAACGAAAAATATCGTCATTCAGGCGTTCCACGACGGTGCAGTGTTCGATCTTGGGGATGGATATATGCGCGCATCATGATTATTTATTCTGTGTACGAATATTTACCGCCTGGGCATTCTGTATCAATTGTACATGTACGTCGTAACCTGCGGGATATCCGCCCCTCAAAAGTTGACTTGTTTTTCCTGCCCGCTTGTATGCGCCGAAAGGATATCATGCCAATCACGCATGATGTACCAGCAGTCTCAGTGGGTGTGATGTCCAGGCTGTTGCACGAGTTTTATTGTTTCGCAAGACTGCGAGTGAACAGCAAATAAACGATGTCTAGCCGTTCCAACAATTTAGGTACATCCTTGGAGTAGTACAAGCCAGAAGTCTAGCTAGTCACCCTCTGGCGCATGGGAGGCGATTGATGGAACATGGCGTTCACTGTCCTACGAGCTGGCGCACGACAAAAATCTCCTCAGCGGACAGCTGGTCGACGTTCCCAGCAAAGTTGTTGACATTTCTTGCCGCGCAGTCTTTGAAAAATGTGACGATATGCTCCTGCATGTTGTCAGCGTCAGCGTCATCCCTATCGAATCTGTTGCGTAGGACGTTTACCTTCATATCAATCTGAGATATGGGATCATTCTTGAGGTCTTCGTCGTCGCTCTCATCAAAGATGTCATCGTTGTCGAAATTGGCGCCGCGTGGACCAAGCATCTCAGAGAGGAAGGCAAACTCGTCCTCTTTGAGTTCTCGGTGTTGTTGCTCTTCCTCTGTCCATTCTTCGTCCTCATCGTCAGTGTCTACGAATCCCTCTCCACCAGGGAAGGAGACCGATTCAGATTTCGAACGGAGGTCATGTACCAGTAACTTGAGTGCTTTGACGGGGAACGTCACAGATGTGAACTCGTGAGGACCTATAGAAACGGAAAAATAATAGATGAGAACCGCATTCAGATCAACCCACCCCAAAAAACACGAACTACAGAATGGTAGAAACTGGACGCACTTGTCTTTGTCCGGGATCTCGTCATAATGACTGCCGGGGCAGGATCACAATGAGCGACCGCTGAAACCTAACCCATGGTCTGACACCAGACAAGGCGAACGCACTCACCATTCTTTGTTTCAGGCTTGAAGACGATGTCTCCTTTGACTAGAAAATTCTGCAAAGTGGGGCGACCAGACGCGTAAAGCTGAGACAGCGTAAGAGTGCTCATCCTCGTTGGCCAGAAACCTTGGAAGGTCTCCGCGTTCTCGCACCACGTCTGAATTAGGATATCGAGGGCGGTCCGACCTTGCGCAGTTGTCGATTCAAGCATGCCCAACACTGTATCCGCCTGGTTGTGTATCAAGAACACAAACGGGATGATCAGACTCTGCAGGAACGTGGCCGTCTTGGCCGTGAGCATTCGCTCCACCATTGCGTGGAGGAGTTCGGGAAGTACGGGAAGCACAGAATCACCCGCTCGACGCAGGATGTGGATGATGAGGTCACCGATAACTAGACCACCTGACTCATCCTCATTTCGGAGGAGCTTGGCGATCAGCTTCAGGATGTGGCCGAGGCCGGACTGCCCAGAGGGATCATGCCAAGACAGAATCTGAGAACAATCTTTCCGGACAATCAGCGTGAGACAGACGACACCATTCTGCGTGGATTGTGGATGAGTTGCTGGCCAGCTACGCTAAGGGTCACACACCTGCAACACATCTCTGTCCTCTGCATTCTTGAGGCAACCAAACAGATTTGGAGCAAGAAGTGCAAAGAATCCATCTCCGAGACCGCTTTCTGGAGCTCCTCGGATGAGACTCGAAACAAGATCAATTGCTGAACCTGCAATCCAGGATTCTTCATGCTTTGCCGTCGTGATCGAGGTGCAAAGAGTTGGCAAGGCTTGTTTAACAACCGTCTCGTACACGCCTGGAGCGGACGATTTCGCGAGTGAGGCAAGGATATCAGTGAAAATCGAAAGGAATATGGGATCTAATAATGATATCGTAAGTCGTCATGTAGTTCACTTCTTTGTTTGCCTGGACAAACCCTTGTTATTCTTTGTCCACACTTCTAAGGTTGCGAGCACAAGCGAATTAGCCAAGTCAGTTGTAAGCCACGATGCCTTGTCGACATCAAGGACAACCGACACTGTGCTCAGAACTAAAGAGAGGGTGTCTTCCGTAGTTAGGAGTAGGAAAGGCCCGAGGTCCTGAGCGATCCGTGCCACATATGGTTTCAAAGCAGAATCCTCAGCCCCCTGACAGAAGCTAGAAAAATTCCACGTGAGCCTGACAAGTAACCGAACGCAAAAATTGGTTTACTTGTGTACTGCTTTCACAGCGGAAACTTTGACTGGGATGCTGGAAGAATTGGATTCAATTACGTGCATCGCTGCCTCAAGATATTGCCCAGCCATCTGCAGGGGTAGAAGTTTGGCGAACTGACTCGCGAAAACGAACCCCCTGCCTTGTAAGAAAGGGAACTCTTACAGACAACATGAGTCAGAGAAAGAAGATTAACACACGTCTACTGACCGATTTGGTTAAGGAGGGAGGGTATGACGTTAGCAAGCAGCTGCTCAATATCAAGGGGTTTTTGACGGCCAGAATCTTGCTCGTCTTCAATACATTCGAGAATGTCCTCTGCTTGAGAACCAATGGCCGCGAGGCCGGCTTCCAGAGGCTTCCACCTATCCTCGAGTGAGTCAATCATCCAATCACCGATGAAGTAGACTTGCCAAGATGGCACCCCTGCTTCCCGAGCGGTTTGACACGAGCCTATGATCTGTTGCAGATTGTCCTGGAAAGTGACGCAAACTTCCACTGGTGAGCGACCCAAGATAGTCTGTATAAAATATCGTATCAGTTCGGTAGAGGCAAGAGGTGGTCTCGTACATTCAATAACCCAAATCCGGCGACCCGAACGCCGTATGTTTCTGTTTCATCCTCCTCTTGAGCAACGAAAGCGTTTGCATTGGTTGCCCAAGTGTCTGCCTGCGCGAGCTCTATCAACGCTGATCCCAATACTACAGAAATAAGAAGTACCCACATCTTCTGTGGTCATTTGAGCAAATCGGAAAGTCACACCAACTAGACTGGTGAGGTTTTGGGATTGGTTTTGGGGATCAAGCCATTGTTTCGCCCTTCCTCCGCGCACAATGTTGGAAACGAAATCAAACAAAGGGCATACAAGATACGGAAGTTCGACAGCTTCATCTTCAGTTGACCCAGGTATCGATTCAGTCGTGTTGATATAGTAAATCTCATAAGCAGGGAAGATACTCTTGAGATGGGAGAGCGAAGAGTCTAAGAATGATTCAACGTAGACCTTCAACCCGCGAGGGAATGCGGTGTTTATAACATCTAATGCCTACAAATCCGAGCACATGTCAATGATTACATGCTTCCACACTCGTCTATAGGCTCACTTTGAAAACCTGAATCCTAACAGTCAAACCATCCCAGGTGGGTTGCTTCAGCGTATCGTCGATGGGATGCTCTAGGATCTCCTTGAATGTGTCAAGCCAAACGGGGAGGATGTTCTCTGTAGCTTCCTTCACGGCTTGGGGGTGCTGCTCCTTCACCATATAGAGGGCAGTAACACACTGACAAAAGACAGAGACGCTCCGCGAACGAGTCAACGGGCTGTGTTGCTGAAGGAATCTTAAATAATGTAAATTTTGGGACAAAATGTCAGATTCACCTGTGCATCATTTAGAATGGCAAGGAGCACTGGTAGTAATTGACGAAGCACGGGTAAAATTTGATCTTCTGTAAGATCCGATTTAATGAACTCGGTCAATACTTGCATTGCACCATGGACAGAGTTGGGAGAACTGGACGAAATTAGTTCAATAAGGCCATTGAGCAGGTCCGGATATTCATCTGGCCAATCACAGGATGCGATCGAGGACAACACGTGGGCCTGCATAGTGGCGTCAGATCCGTGTCTAGCAAGGCGCTGCGCCTACGAACACTCAGTGATCTTATTTTGCGATCTGGATCGGAAAGCCCGTTGAAGACAGCTTGACGGATCTGGACTTTTATCTGCACGGACGTCAATTGAGATCGGATGTAAAGGGAACGGATCCACCTCAACGGGTGGCGCATTTCCCCTGAACTGGGGGAAGTAGGGAGACCATCGCTCGGTCACATATTTTCTGAGGATGATGCTCGCAGAGTATAAGACGCGCGACTGTCAGGCGCGGTCTCGGGAATAAAGGGTTAAGGAACTTATCTGTCGAGGAGAAAGATCCGCGTTTTGGGTCAATGCGATCTGAGACAGCGCTAACCCCGCCTCTGGAAACGCGTCACGATGCCATCAGGTTACAAGGCTATGGCATGTCAGTCGCGATGAGGGGACTCGCCTGGGTGTTGGAGTACCTCGGACAGCTTGAGCTCCGCTGCAATCCTGATATTGGCATCGGTGCTGAGGGTATCTACTAACAATTGCTGTATGTTCACCGTCGCCATTGTCGATGAGCGATTGAAGCTTGGCTCGTCCTGGTCAATGCGCTCGTTGTATTACGCTCGCTCACGTGTTGTGTGGACGCGTTCGTGGGCGGCAATTGCCGCGAGGTAAACTCAGTGAAAGGGTCCCAGTGCAAATTGGATTCCGCTCCGACTCCTCCTTCTTTCCTACCACCATCATTAGAGCCCGAAATCCGGCGACACCACCACAGTTTGTGATGGCTCCCAGGAAACGAGTTCAGTCTCAGACAGCCGGGGCCGCACAAGCGCCAGGCGATAACGTCAAGAAACGCAAAGCCGCCTCCCGCGTCGCTAACTCGACCTCGAAGAAGAGGAAGCGTGTCTCGGATGAGCCCGATGAAGCTGAGCCACCTCAGGTTGATCAAGCCAAAGCTAAGAGGCCCAGATGGGGTCGAGTTGTAGGCAGACTCGCCGGCCTCATGGAGATGCCCATGGATATCTTATTTGAGGTATGCCCCTGACAATTATTCTCAGTGTGATCCGCCGACCATTCGTAACTTAGATATTTGGACATCTCATGCCATTGGATGTGTTGCGCCTTGCACGCACCACAAAGCAATTTAGACATTTGCTCATGCATCGTTCCTCTGTATCGATTTGGATAGCTGCCCGCAAAAATGTGCCCGACTTGCCCGACTGCCCCCCTTACATGAGCGAGCCCCAATTTGCAAATCTCGTATTTGATACACATTGCCATGTTAGATTCGCTCCTTTCTACTCTCGCTCAGCTCCCCTGACCACATTCCAGGAATGTTTGTCGCCGAACATCCGATCAGTTGACTGGCGGATTGGGCGGCGCATTTGTTCTAAATGCGCCAAGGACTGGTAGGTGTCATATTTCTCGTCTACATATTGTTGTTCACCTTTGTGTCACAGCATGGTAGAAGACTATTCGCTTTTTGTTGGCGAGTCCGTATACAAGGCAGTTCCTAGTAAATACGGCAGTGAGTGATAACAGGACCCCATCTTTCGCTTTCATTAATTCTTCCCCAGAACGAGGACGTCCGTCCTATTATTCCAAAGATCTACATGAATTCCAATCAAAGAGGGCATCCTTTACCGATCCCGAGGAGCGCGACAAGTTCGTCAAGGAACGTCAAGCTTTGGTCTTTCAGATGGAAAAGGTAATGCTGGTTTCACGTGGCTCTTGTGAGGTTGTTATTGATGCCGAATATCTAACAGCACGGTGCTTTACTCGAAGTTTGGGCAGCTAACCAGGCCAAAGATCGTTCGGAGCAACTTGACGACCTTCGGCGCGAAAGAAAGGAAGCGTGAGTCCCTTGCGCAGCTGTTTGAAGAGCGACCCAAACAGGCTACGTAGGATTATCGAGAAGTTAACAGAACTTGGCTGGGGGCCTGAGATCGAGCAGATCCCTTATCGTGATGATTTGTCTCACCACAGACTCGTCAAGCAACCAACTCGTTTGACGCCTCGTAGTATGTTACATCCCACTTTTGGTGCCATCGTTGATCTCATTCGTTCTAGTTTGGGCCAATATCCAGGGCGAGATGGTCAGTTTCATGGAACAGATGAAAACTCAGCGCCTTGAGCGCGAACGCAAAGCCCTGGTCATTTCACGCAAGAGAATTGCGGTATCGATACTTCGCGCTTACAAGATTTCGCATCTCCCCTTAACAGATGTGATGCCTGAGCCGATGGACTTTTGTGCCATCTCTCAGGTTTTGGAAATTCTTGAGCTTCCCACTGAGACGCAAGTGACTGAAAACACATTTTCCCCAATCGTAGAGAAGATGGATGAGCTCATCGACGAATGGCGTACTCGAATTCTTGGGGCACTCGTCCAGAAGGTCAAGGATTCACTGTATTCCCACAGGCCTCGAATCAATTCTCTGAGCGAAACCGTCGATTCCACATTGATGGATAATACAGCGAGTCTCTCCGCAGACCCCATGGGCAAAGGAAAGGCCAAAGTTATTGAGCCTTCCATTCCAGATGACTCTCGAATCATTCAAGACCTTTCGTTAGCCACTACTGTCTTTAATTGCAAGTGCTGCAACCCTCGGTTTGGTATCTTCTATGGTCTCTACGACGCTGATTCCAGCTCTGACACCGACTCTACCTCGTCAGAAGATGATTTTTTCGATCCTTGGGGCTTCGGTTTGGGCTCTCGCCGCCCGAGCTCGAGGTCCAATCCGCTTTTCTTTCCCAAGGTCCTGGGACACCGTTGCCTGACGAAGCAACATGGGTTCAACTGGGATAACCCCAGTGGGGATCCTACCAAGCAATACGATTACCCGATGGGCAATCGTACTCGGTGGACGTGCCACCTCCTTCAGGTGGATGAGAAGGCCGGCAGGATGGCTGCCAATGTTGTTACGACATGTGGCTTGGATCCCGAGACGACGACGACTGTTGAGATGGACCAGTTGAATCATCAACTGGCCTGTCTTGAATGTCTTGAGTGGTCCGACGACGAGTGGGACCAAGCTGAGGCACCGGTCTTTTGTTGGCGCGCGGCAGTAAGTTCCATCTTGACCCTTTGTTGTTCCTAAATTGACCCTTGAACAGGTCACTCACAATTGTCGTTCCCACCCAGGCAGAACAAACATCGAATGGAAGTTGATCGACGATGAACTCGCGTCTGACGTCGTG
This sequence comes from Baorangia bicolor, assembly GCA_038093395.1. Taxonomy (NCBI): domain Eukaryota; kingdom Fungi; phylum Basidiomycota; class Agaricomycetes; order Boletales; family Boletaceae; genus Baorangia; species Baorangia bicolor. The sequence goes on from JBBPSC010000016.1 coordinate 8,068, forward strand.
AATGTCGATGAAGAATACAAGCCCAATCAATCAATTCTTTCAGCCTTTGTCTTACAAAACTTAGTGCCGAACGATGTATACGCTGATCCTCCAGAAGAGGTGGTCTGGCGTTGCACACACTGTCTGGATCTTCCGAACGAAGCAGAGTGTATGGAACTTTCTAAAATGAAGACTCATCTGAGCCTGACGTATGCCAACATCATTTTTCCAATATGCACTCGAGGATTTGACCATACATATTCTAGGCATTCCATCTCGGAGCCACAAGAGAACCAAGATTATTATAAAGACTACGAGGCGCCTCAGGGTCGCAAAGCACGCACACCCCACCTGAAGATTCCTCTCACCATGGAGAGGCCAGACGACGTTCCTGCCCCAGGTGAAAGACATATCCATGACCCGTGGTGCTTGGGGTTCTCGGAGGACGAGTTCGAAGATGACTATTACGGTGATGATTTCTTCTTCTGATCAGAGTAATGCTCTGCAGTTCTATTTGATGGACTTGCAGTTCATTGTAAATTATGTTCCTGGTATTTTCGATTGTACCATCCCCCGTTAAGTTACGAATCCCTTCTATTGGGTAAACGATATTATGGTTGCACATAATGCTGACTTTGTTAAATCATTCAATCGAAATGCTATGAGTTCGGACTGTGGGGAGCGGGAAAACGTTCTAAATAACCAGTTCCCCTTCTACACTACCCTTGTCAAGACCCAATCGTGGAAGAATTGCCTCGTAACGATCCCGATCTAAACGCTTGAGATACTGGAGAACCTTGGCTCGGTCATGAACGAGTTGACGCAAGGCTCTCCGGTTTGCTACGTCCCTTCGGAACTTGAGCAGATGCGACCACAAATTGCGGATCTGGTATGTCAGTAGTGCGGCTGTCGGACAGGTGGGTAAATTTTTGGCATAGAATATTAAACCCAAACTCGTACCTTGTACCTCTGGCCGACCTGTGTCATTTGGTTGTTTGGGAGTCGAAAAGGCTGAAATGATGCGTCTGCGATTCTCATAGGCGAGACCTTTCGCGTTTGCGTTCCTGAGGTCTACCAGTCGGGCGAACATGTTGGCTTTTTCCAGCTCTTCTTTCATGGCTACTTTCGTGCGCTCCACCGTATCCTCGTCGAATGTGGTCACACCCCTCTCAACCGTCAAGGTAGGCAGAACTTCGAACAGCAGTTTCTTCTCCTCCCCTCCCTCTATCCCAAAACTCAGATGCGATGGCATGTTCACCTCCCCTTCGGAAAGATGCAAAACCTGAGGTTCCGCGTCTTGAGAGTAGACAGCGTCCTCAGTCAAGATGGTCTTTTGAAGGTCGCATCCTATCCACTTGTCTTCTTTGTTGTATTCAGACCCGAGGACGACATAGAGACGACCTGCATCCTTAGCATGTTTACGATCTACCTTGGCCTGTAGCTTCGACACCGTTTTCTTTGGAGCTTGGGGTTTAGCTCGACAGATGACGGAGGTGTGCAGTTCTGCACGGCTTGAGGATGCGAGACACCGCGAAGCTAGACGCAAAGTAGGATTGTTTTTCATGCAAACTAACCAAGATAGCTTACCTTGCGTGATACACGACCTGAACATGGAATGGTGGACTGCACTCGCGACGTCGAGTAGTGAAACGACCAAAACTTGTGATCGCGTTCGGGCTCTAGTCTATTCTCGTTATAGTACCGTGGGAAAGGAAGTGGCCGAACACCTATAAGAACCCTCGGCACAAAATTTCTCTCTTTTTCTCAAGGGAGAATGCCACGCTGCGCGATGTAGACCACTCCACCGTCGATGACAGTGCCAGTGACTTCGCATTGCAAGTCCTGATCTCTCGAGAGTATCCACCAGCTTAGGAAGTGTCGTTTCGACACTTTTTCAGGACACGGCATGTCGACATCAGCCTGGAACATACTTTTCTGATCTCTTAGTCTACAGGCTTGTTATGTTCCATGTATCTCTATCTCTTAGAATACGACAACCACGATGTTCGTGGAGCTATCTGTGTTTGCGTGCTCGTTACTGTTCACTTAGAATTGGTCTGTCTGGGAAAGATTGGGATGTACTACCGACGAGGACGTCGTTCTACGTTCCGAGACAGTGATCAAGGTATTGCCCCAATGTACATTCGATGCAGTTGATATTTCTAGCCAACATTCAGGCAAGGATGCATTCCTTTTCTACATCCGCAAGCAACTTCTCCCACTTCCCATCGTGCAAGGAAGCAATCCTCTTCCACTCGTCACCCCGATAAACCCTTTTGAACCAGAGAGAACGAACCGCAAGGATAATGTCTGCATAGGAAAAGGTATCCCCCATCAGCCATTTGCCCTCATCCTTGTCGTACCATGTCTTCGCAGAACCATAGTAACGCTTCTCAATGATTGCCCAGTGAGCATCACGCGTTGGTCCTTCGGGAGACCATTTGTCAACTTGATCTCCAAAGGCCGCTTCTCTGGTAGGGATGAAGTATTCCAGACTGCGCTCATTCAAAATCTGTGACGTGCGCAGAAGACTAAATCTGAAAGAATCTCCTCCCAGCGCCTCCATTGCGGAGTCAAAGGCGGTGATCAGGCCTTTGGAGCCGTTGGGGAAAATAGGCTTCTCCGGGTAGGTCTTGTCGAGATACTCAGCAATCACCCAGGAATCGGTGACGAGGGCGCCAGTGTTGGGATCACTGAGAACAGGTACAGTGTACTGTTCGCTCCCATCTAGACGCTTGTTTGGTGACGCGCCAATCTCTTTGAATTTGGGAGCGATATCAGGGTACTCGACCCAGACAGTCTCGAACGGAAGGTTCTTGTAGCCCAAGACGAATCTGGGATGTTCATTGAGTGACACGACGGTGCGGGGGGGCGGTGCTCTCGCACCTTGGTCTTGCAGGGTTAGGCGACCAACTCTTACCGGGGAGCTTGGAGGGGATGTCATAGAGGACGAGTGGCAACATCGTGGAGTATGTGATCTACTCCGAATCATGCTGCACACCTTTTATTTAGTGGCCAGTCTCGGGCATACCACTTCCGACTGAGTAATCTGCCCTTTTGCTTCATCAGCATATTCGGTCAGGTTCCCGTAGTCATACCGACTCATATGGGTCTTTTCTGCCTTCTTGTCCCCTTCGATTCATGCTTACGTTGTAGGTGCTTATCTGATGGAGGACTGTTTGATGCTTCAAGGCCCCGCGGAGGTACGGAATCGGATAGCACACCGGGGATGCTGACAGTAGCAAGACTAGTCCGGTGAATACAGCAGAAACCTTTAACTTGCTGTCAGGGGCTGGCTACTTCCTGATATGGTATCGTGGGAAAGTATCGCCTTTCGTCCCTCGAGGTCGGGTTTCTGAGTGGGACATATCCCCGCTACACCATGGCATTGACAAAGAAACGAACAGCGGCGTCCTCGCCCAAGACGCGCTCCTCCTCTTCCAAGGACATATCACTAAAAAAGGTCAAAGGAGAGAACTTTTATCGCAATGCCAAACAAGTCGCCCGAGCCAAGTTGCTCACGGGGGGAAAGGCAGTCCGGGACAAGGACGGAAACGTCATCAAGGCTGCTGCCTTCCAGAAAGGAGAAAGCGAAACAAATCCGGGGCGTGTGCAGCCCGATCGGCGGTGGTTTGGTGCGTATTCGAGTGCCAGAATGTTTTGTGATCGGATTCCTGAGAATGAATGGATAAAAATTATCAGGCAATACGAGAGTGATATCACAAACTGCGCTCGATCACTTCAGGACGAGTTTGACCACCAAAAAGGATGACCCGTATTCTGTCCTTTTGCGCCGCAATAAACTTCCTATGGCGCTCCTGGACGACGCAGCCAACCCAAATATTCGCAAGGTGAGCTCTCGCTACGGTTCATTCACATGTTTTAATCCCATTTACACATAGCGATCACATATCGTGGAAACCGAGCCATTCAGCGAGACATTTGGTCCTAAAGCCCAGCGAAAGAAACCAAGGCTGGACGTCGGAACATTTGAGGAACTTAGCAAAGTTGGCGCAGCTGCTGCTGAGCGGGCTGAAGACCCCGCGGTGGGATCGTTAGGTATTACAGTCATTATCCATGTCTTATTTTTCTTCGTTAACAAAAGTTTTAGTGGATTCACAGGAAGTCTTTGTCGGGGATTTCCAACCAGTGCATGCTGATTATATTGAGCCAATCTTCGCAAAAGGAACCTCGCGGCGCATATACGGAGAGCTGTACAAGGTGATAGACTCTTCAGACGTCATCTTGCACATCTTGGATGCCCGTGATCCACTCGGGACCATGTGCGAGTCAGTATTGGAGTACTTGAAGAAGGAAAAGGCACACAAACAAGTTGTCTTGGTTATCAACAAGTGCGATTTGGTGCCTAACTGGGTAACTGTAAGTGTTTGCGTGTGTAAAATTCACTCGAAGTATGAATACTCTTCTGATAGGCAAGATATGTACAACACCTTACCCCAAGATACCCTACAATCGCCTTCCATGCGTCACCGAATCACTCCTTCGGAAAGGGTTCTCTCATACAACTTCTTCGCCAGTTCTCACAGCTTCACTCGGATAAGAAGCAAATCTCCGTAGGTTTTGTGGGATACCCCAACGTCGGCAAAAGCAGTGTAATAAATACCCTCAAAAGTGGCAAGGTTTGTTGTGTCGCGCCAATTCCAGGAGAAACCAAAGTTTGTCATTTCCCCTCAATACCGTAGGCAAATACTTGATGCATCTTGCCACTTTAGGTCTGGCAATACATCTCACTAACTCGACGGATCTATCTCATTGACTGTCCTGGCATCGTACCCACATCTGCGCACGATTCGCAAACCTCAACAGTTCTTAAGGGCGTAGTGCGCGTCGAGGCCTTACCCACGCCGTCCGATCACATACCCGCACTAATGGAGCGCGTAAAACCGCTCTATCTCTCCCGGACGTATAATATTCCCCTTCCTGATCCATCCGACCCGACACACGGGTGGGACCCCGAACAGTTTCTGAATGCTCTAGCGAAGATGAAGGGACGGCTTCTCAAAGGCGGAGAACCAGATGTGGATGGTGTTGCCAAAATCATACTTACTGATTGGGTCCGAGGCCGCATACCATTTTTCGTTCCGCCGCCTGAACGACCCGAGGAACTTAACAAAGCTGAGGCGAAATCAAAGGCTAAAGGCAAGGCCAAGGCAGTGGCGGAGGAAAAAGAAAAGGAGGTTGTGAATGTCAAGCAGAATCTCAACTCGATTATGCAGAAGAACACCTTCCTTGCTGAGGATATCAGACCATTGGAGGGTGAAGCCGGAGATGACGGAGAGGCTTTATCGGACAAGGCCCCCCCCGAAGAAGCACAAGGGGCGTCGGAGGGTAAGTCCGATGCTGACGGCGACCTGGAGCTGTCATGGAACGACGTATTCGAAGAGGGGGGTCACCAGAATTCAGACAGCAGGGTCTCCAATACGGTTATACAATCTACTAAAGGTACGGTGTCTTGCGACGCGCCATCATTAATATTGGTCGATCCTATCTTTTGGCAGGGGATGTGTCTTCGGATGAAGTGTCGCCTGCACATCCCAAGAAAGGGCTTCGAATGAAGACTAGCAAGGTACATGACTTCTTATCTCGCGTTTCTGTGACGTTTACACCTCTTGTAGAAAAGAGCCGAGAACTTTTATACGAATGCGAATGTGAAGAACAAAAACCGCGGCAAGGCAGCGTTACTCAAGTCATTACCGGCTGGCAAGAAAGGCGAGGGTCGGAAGCGCTAATGAGACACGTCGCATGGTGCTACTGTATCATTTTGGATCTCGTTTGAATTGCACTGCCCACTCGCACTAAAAATCAAAATCTTATAGCTGTGATATACAAAAAATAGAATCCATTCGCATGCTTCGAGCGCGTTTCCTCCCGTGGTAATCGCACGTTCTTGACGACACAGGCCTGGTGATTGTTTCATGAGCATCTCTGCCTTTCTGGTTGGGCAAACTGGCAGGAGGACATATGTGGACTTGGTGCGGACGATAATCAGTTTCCCACGACGATTGCGGGGTCCCTATAAGACTGATCCCAGCTGAAATCTTGCGCCTTTGCTTTCTCAACCATGTCCGTCACCAAAGTTCACGCGCGCCAGGTAAACCTAACCTGCATATATGCTGAACCAAGTACTATGCTGAGGTGCTGCTACGCAGATCTTCGACTCTCGTGGAAACCCGACCGTTGAAGTCGACCTCTACACCGAGAAAGGTGATTATCCGCACACAAGTATAGAGCGAATCCAGTTTATCGATTTGACAGGACGCTTCCGTGCCGCTGTACCCTCTGGTGCATCCACCGGCATTCACGAGGCTCTCGAGCTTCGTGATGGTGACAAGGCCAACTATGTCGGAAAGGGTAAGTCGAGTTCATTCTAGGTTTCCAAAGGATGCCGTCAACCCCTGTTTCAAACAGGTGTTTCCAAGGCTGTTGCAAACGTTAACGACACTCTCGGCCCTGCGCTGATTGAATCTGGCCTCAAGGTTACTCAACAAAAGGAAATCGATGATTTCCTCATCAAACAAGACGGTACCCCCAACAAGGGCAAGTACGGTGCTAACGCTATCCTCGGTATCTCTATCGCAGTCGTTGAGGCTGGCGCCGCCGAGAAGGGTATTCCCGTGTACCAACACTTGGCTGAGCTTGCTGGCATCAAGCCTCCCTATGTGCTGCCCTGCCCGGCTTTCAATGTCATTAACGGTGGTTCGCACGCTGGTAACAAGCTCGCGTTCCAGGAGTTCATGCTTCTTCCAACCGGGGCTTCTAGTTTCACTGAGGCCATGAAAATCGGTACAGAAACCTACCACACCCTGAAGAAGGTTATTAGCGCCAAGTACGGTATTGACGGTTAGTACAGTGCGCGAACTACTTTGATCCTTGATGACCTGTCTTTTCTCTGTTAGCTGTTAACGTTGGTGACGAAGGAGGATTCGCCCCTAATGTAAATGGTGCTGAAGAATCACTCGAGCTTCTAAGCGAGGCCATCAAGAAGGCAGGCTACGAGGGCAAGATTAAAATCGCTCTCGATGTTGCCTCGTCCGAGTTCTACAAGGATGGCAAATACGATCTGGACTTCAAGAACCCTAACTCTGACCCCCAGAAGTGGATATCAGGCACTGAACTCGCCGATCTGTACCTTAGCTATGTTGACAAGTACCCCATTGTTTCTATCGAAGATCCTTTCGACCAAGACGACTGGGAGGCATGGTCTCACTTCACGAAGCGGAGCAGCGTTCAGATCGTTGGTGACGACTTGACCGTCACCAACCCTCTGCGCATCAGGACTGCTATTGAGAAGAAGGCTTGCAATGGTTTACTTCTCAAGGTTGGTAGTTCAGCGGCCCGGGCGGCGGAGTAACGCTGACGGTTTGCTCCATCAGATCAACCAGATCGGTACTATTTCTGAGTCCATTCAGGCGTACGTTTCAGCTGTCTTGTTATATGCTGCACATGTTTATCGCGTTTTCAGTGCGCAACTTGCCCAGTCGGACGGTTGGGGTGTCATGGTGTCTCACCGCAGTGGTGAGACTGAGAACACTATTATTGCCGACCTTGTTGTCGCCCTCGGCACCGGCCAGATCAAGACTGGTGCACCAGCACGAAGCGAGCGTGTCGCCAAATACAACGCACTGTTGCGCATCGAGTAAGCTCGACACGCCCCCTTGTTGACGTTACGCTCAGCTGCCTTTTCAGGGATGAACTGCATGGAACCGGTGTGACCTACGCTGGAGACAAGGGGTTGTCTGCTGGTCTCGAAGCTCCCGCCCTGCTTAAAAAGTGAAAGACACGAACCACGCGGATGCAGCCAGTTCCTCGAATCCGAGCACTGGGAGAAGCCTTGAGCGCTGTTGTTGTACGATCCACTAGACGTATGTGTTGTGCTTGTTGTACACTGACGAGTTGCATCTTGAAGTGAATGCAAACGTGGGTATTTGTGAACGTGCGAGATAAGGTGACACAGACAATCACGTGCTAGCGCTGATCCATTGCCTGTTATGCATACTGTCCGCGTCGTACTCAATTGTCTGACATGTCAAGGTGCAGTGCCTTTGTCCTGTGTATGACTTGGAATGATTAGGACCGTCCCGCTAGCCTTCTTCGTCTAACCATAAATTGATCCTCCTCCCTTGGCAATGTCTTGGGCCGCATCAGGCGAGTTAACCCGCTCGGCTCGCGCAGCCCTGTTCCCGCGCCATATCCAAACTGGCACGCCACCTTGAGCGGCCTATATAAATGCGACACGTCGATTTCTCTCTCATTCATGTCTACTATATCATCTACCAAGTCCACCCAATCCTCTCATGACGCGTCGAGCGCCCGCCTGAACGAAGGCATTGTTGCCAAAGAAGTACGTGCTCAAGAGCATGCTCGTCATCGTACCAAGGAGCGACGGGAGCATGCACTTGCAAAGGAGCGCAAGGAGAAGGCTGCTGCGGTGCGGGTGCTGGGACTCAAGCTGACCCATGGGGTGAAGCTCGTTCGGAAGCTCAGCATGGAGAGTTGGGATGGGGAGGAGCCCGAGGTACGGCGGTCGGTGCCTGCAGCGTCGGTCCAGGACGCAGTGGCCGGGACGCCTGTGCATGACCATGGCATGGCGCCGCCGAGAGACAGCACGAGCTCGTTCACGGAGCTGACGTTGGGCGATCTCATCTCGAGGCCGCGCCGACCCAAGGCAAAACGTGAGTGGTTTTCGTCGGGGTTCTGGGTCTTGGACAGTCGTCGCTAATCGCCGACGTGCTTATCGTGTTGCAGAGCTCGATTTTGAAGTGATACCCCCGATTCGGGCGGTCATCGCGCTAGACGACGCCGAAGCTGACGAGCCATGGGAATACATCACCCGTGCTAGCCTGAACGATGGATCTGCCTGGAGGGGCAAGTCCTATGCGCAAGCAGTCGCCAGTGCGATGTAAGCCCCGCATCGTCTCGGACTATTGGACTATTATGGATATCTACTACCAACTTGCCACGACTTGATGACGACTCTCCTTCGGACTTTTAGATACACACTCCCTATAAACAGATAGTATGCCGGGGTTCCCTTGGTTTTCTAATTCATCTAGCCTCTTTTAGTGTTTCGACAGTTAGCTTAAGCATTGATCTAGATTGTTCCGGTTTCATCGGTTTGAATTGTGTGAATGCCAAGTTTCTGAGCTTGCTGATAACGACCGAGTTTGTGGGGTGCGAGGTGGAGTGTAACACCCGAAATCTACGGAGATCTAATTCCCGCATGTCAGCTTTCGGTTTCAAATCTGTGAGTGGGCTTAGCCAAGAGCCGGCAGGGACCGGCAACACCAGTCCCGACCACCCAGCACCACAATGTTGTAAACTCATCAGAGGAAATCTGTTCACTGATGCGGAGGGCTGCTGTGTATCGTGCAAATAATTGGGAGCAATTGTATATCTTACATATTGACATGAATTACGGAGCGACGGCTGCAGAACGAGAGAAAGCGGGATGAGACAATCATTCACGAGAACCCTGTGCGGATCGTAGGCATGAAGATCGGGAAGGGATGTCCCTATGGAACTTGTCAGTAAGTCATCTTTCGAGGTAACGTTGGCAGAAGAAAGGTACCTCTGTGTTGAAGACATATTCTGAAGAATGAAGGTGTCAGGCACAGGATCAAGCAGTCTCTGATCGAGGCACGTACCGTTCAGTGGAAGGACGCTAGCATCCGAGAACAGCAAGTACAGGTACTTTAGTGTCTCACTCTACGAATTTGAGTCAATTTAGGCGTGCGCACTGGTTTGAGGAACCAGGGGTCTTACCATCAAGAACGTCTCCATCTTGTCCTCTTGTTCGACGGGGACTTGATCTACATTCTTCAGACTAGCGAAGCCGCCAGTGGGGACGCGGCAATGTTTCTCGATCGCTTGGAAGATGGCCCACCCATAATCACGGTACAACGTATCACCTGTTAGGCGAAAGGCGACGAGGAGAGATTCAACTGTTTCTGGACTGGATGAAACACGTCAATATTTGTACTTTCTGACAAGAGCGAGGAGACAGACCGCAGTGTGTATCTTGCATCCCACGACGTTTGTCCTGGCCTGTCGACATTTTCATGGTAGAGATAAGCTTCAAAAGTCGACCTTAACAAAGGTTTCTCCTCACTTGGACCCTTTGATATACCAGTCTGTCCGACCTGACCAATCCTGCACATTATCCCCCGGAACCCGAAAGTGCACAATTTCTGCAGCAAGTCCACTACGAAAACCAGTTGTTGAGGAGACACATACATCATCTACAAGCGAAGACGGGAGGAATGACATACGTCTGGGTATCATGAGTTGCCATGCATGTCTTGATAAGTTCCGCGCCCGTGAGCCAATCGCGTTTAGCCTGTTCTGAAAATTCGTGCGGCAATGGAGGGACAGAGACACGATCCACAAGCGCTCCAGCGGTAGTCGCGCCTAACATGAGCGAGCCACCCAGGAAACACACAAGAAAATCTTGCTTGGGAACAAGTTGCCAACTCCTATTCAACGAGTCCTGATGAGAATCCAAAAGGGAGAGTAGAGTGTGCTAGTTGTCACGAACAATTCCTGGCGACCGCCTTGCGGATTGAGTTCGGCAGTATAGACCAGCTTGCCAGAGATGCTTTTTTGTACAAGATGGTCATGGATGCCCGTCATCGCATGGTCATAGAGCTATCGATCATGTAAACACGCCAGTTATCACGAGTATCCTTAAACTCACTTCGCGGTACACTCCTTCAGTTTGATTCTGTAAATGATTTCTTCACAAAGGTCCATAAATTTTGATTTCCGAAACTCACAGTCTGAAGATATTGTTTTCTGCAGGCGAAAGATCAGGAAGTTACGCTGAATGCAAGATTGGACAGAGGGCTAACAGTAGATATTCATAGTACGAATCTCCACGGGAACCAAGGCGTATAGATGAAGTCCGGTAACGACCATCTCCCGGGCTGACGATGGAAACGGAGATCAGGATGATCTGCGCAAGATTATATATGACACGTACTCGATGAAGATGGGTACAAGACCATGTGGAGGTCTCGCTGCTTTGAAGACGGCCATAGCCTGTTATAATAGGTATGGTCACGGTGGAACCCATTATAAATAGACAGCGACGTACCTGCTCGGCTTTTGTCCAATAAGTTTCCTCGTCAGTGAGGTAGGAGAGATAGCGGAATTCGAGTTGCAAGGTCGCAGCTTCCGCAGTACTGACGAGACCATTATTGTCGCGGTCAGGCACACCTTTCTGACGTTGCAGGTTGACGAAAGAAAGTGGGAGGCCCGAAGGCGTGTCAAACACGGGAAGAATACGATTCCCGAGTTCTTGTGCTTTCTCGAGGAAAATGGGATCCTCCTCCGAAAGGTGGTATGCAGCCAGCAGGCCACCCAATACGCGTATTGTTGTCTACAATGTAAATACCACATTCAAGCACTATGCTCTCCGTCGGCTGGTCATCACACGTACCTCAAATGTGCTAAAGCTTGCGTCACAATCAAAGGACAGACGATTTTGTACCCATTTTCTGGCTCTTTGATACTCGTCATGCAATCCCATGAGAAGCATTGTGTCAATGGAGTCCACAACGGTATACCCGATGCCACCAGCCTTTGTCAGGTTCGAGCCTGTGTGAGAGAGTGGATGGTACTCGTCATCACCCATAGCATCTCGCTCTGAAATGGTCAGTTTTGGAAGTCGTCGAATAGGCACACTTACCGTACGCCGACCAAGCATGCTACATATGGAGATAAAAAAACAGATAAATGATCCGAGATGCATGCATACCTTGAACGCTTCTACCACCGCATCACGCCTTGGCACGTCCGCCGAGAATGTTGGAACGACTCCGGTTCTGACGCCAGGCAGGAGAGTCTCGCTGGTATGAATTCCTACGAGTTTGCTTAATGGAAACTGAGCCAACGTCAGATGCAGAGTACATCACAGCTGCACGGTTTCACATGCCTGAAAGAGAGCAAATACTGATGCGACAACGATTAGGCCGTAAAATATTTTGGACCGGGATGGAGCGCCGTCCAGAATCTGGTTGGAATGATGATTTGGGAGCGGATAAACAACAGAGGCACCTGAGAGAGCCTACCCTCGTGGTGTCTCCCGAATCAGCCGGCGGAGAGACAAACGATGACTTTCTATGCCGCATTTGTGAGTCTGTCCGGGCCATGTTTGACGAATGCCGAGGTGTGAACTCGATACGCTCACTAAAACGTCCAAGTCGGTCAAAAAAGGAAATTTCGGAAGATTACAAGTTGCGCCATCACCAGCAAAGGTTTCCTTTTGCGAATATTCTCCTTATTAGCGATGCGGCCTCTATGGAGCTGCAAAGAAAGCATTCGGTGGACGCCGTTGAGTTTGCACCAAGTTCTCGGGCTGCGGATGAGATATAACTGCCATTGGTTCTCATTTTGGCGTAGTGCATGGGGTTTTGTGAAGTGTGATTTGGTGTTTTACTGAGGGAGTCATCAACTGTCTTCTACAGCCAGACGAGGGTAATCTCAAGAGCTACATTCTCATCATAACTGAAAAGCCATGAGTTCAGGCGGATGTGACCCCAGCTATCGGGCGTCGGCATGTGCCTGCCGGCAAGTCACTGGGCGGTAGGGGCTGTGATGAGAACAAACACGATTTCCCCTTGTTTCGAGTCTTATCTGACGAGTCGGATCACCGTATCTAGTGCGTCTCGTTCATTATCCAGAGCGACCCACTGATTCATCCAACTTCTGTTGCGAATTCATCTCTCAGTCCAACCATGGCTATCGAATTGACCCCTTTGCCACTGCCTGTCTCCGCGGATCCATCTTACTTTGTCGACTTTGGTCGTGAGGTCAAGGGTGTCAGCCCCGGTGAGCTCACACCAGCCCAGTTTGCCGAGATCCACGACGCACTCTACAAGGTTAGCAATCCAATCATCTTGCCGTGACAGCTCCACGTTTTAAGTTCGCTTCACCCCACCGCCCCACCAGCATGGTGCCCTCTTGTTCCGCAATGTTTCTCTTACGCCGGAACAACAGTATGCACTCACCAAGGTAAACCTTTCTCCTGTCTCCCTATATGGGTTTCTCGCTCTTTGTCACCTTGCCACCACCTTTCAGGCTTTCGATCCGGAATCCGAGATCTATGGGCATGGCAACAACAAGACTCAATCCACAAAGAAGTCTATTCTTCATCCAGATCTCAAGACCATTCCTCGCGTGCCCCAGGTTCAGCTCATCGGCAACGGTACGGTGACTGATCACGAAGGTCTTGCTACTGCTGCCCTTAAACACCCCTCCCACACGACTTTTCACAAAACCCGCGTCTCCGAGGAGGATGAAGCAAAGGGTTATACCCGTTTCTACCGATGGCATATCGATGCAGCTTTATACGACTACAACCCCCCTCGCGTGACCACGCTTTATGGGATAACAGTACCCAAAGGCGACCGTCAGACCGTCAGGTATGACGATGGAACCGGAGATGAGTTGCCGGTGCCCCTCGGCACCACAGCGTTCGTCTCGGGCAAGACCATGTTTGAGATTCTGTCGCCAGAGCTCAAGAGCCTGGCGGTAAGAGCCTCGGCGCGGTATGCGCCACACCCTTACGTCTGGATGGCGCCAGCTCGTGCCCTGCCAACCGGTTTGGGAATTGAGAGTGAAGGCCTCGAGCTCGCCACGGGAGAGCTCCCCGATTGGGAAGAGTCCAAGCTCAAGACGTTCCCTGTGGTAAGCAAATCGACGTCAGAAAAAGAGGGATTGCTGAAAAATGGCACGTTGGCAGTTGTGGAAAAACCCGGTTACGGGGGACCTCCACTTCCAAGTTCATCCGTGCGGTGTTCAGGAACTCGTCGTCAAGCCCCTCCCGGCAGGCGCGAAACGCAGTGGCGCCCTATACCCAGATGGTGCACACATCAAGGATCTTGCTGAGGTCCGCGCGCTACTCTACAAGATGCAGCGACCTGCCATCGCGCCACAGGTAAGCGGACAAGCTCGCATGTTCGGTAATGATGTCCCTCATGTCGTTCCACGTCACAAAAGCTCGTGTACCCACACGATTGGCAAGAGAAAGATCTCGTCCTCTTCCATAACCGAGGACTCTTGCATACCGTCGTCGGTGCCTTTAAGCCTGACCAAGTCCGCGCCTTCCACCAATGCAACCTCGCTGCGTCCGATGTCCCCGCAGGACCAACCGAAGATGACATGCTCAAGTGGGCCTAGATCTGATGGGTCCCCCCCTTCCACGCCATCGGAACACATGTGGACGTGGTTCTTGAATGAAGCCATCGATAATTCGTATGACCTTTAAGTGGATATTTGTAGGCTATGACAATTTTGATGAACGAGTTGCCTTTCCTAGTCATACAGATCATGAATTTGCATTTTGGGATGTCCCGTCGTCGACGTCAACTTGTCAGTGGTGTTACTGGCTCCCATCGCATCCCACAGCGATTTCCGATCCAACGCACAAGTTTAACACGCGCCTCGACACGTCTCGGTCCATTTGATTCATATGGAAGCGGTTCGAATTCGTCTTTTGAAATTTCATTTTCTGCCCAGCTCGTCAAACTACTTTCCGTCTTCGAGATCCTGTTGCCTTGAGCGGACTCACGAGCCAGTGGTCTCATTTCCGAGCAATAATGTCCAGAATAAGCTGTATTACAACATTCCAGGTATCGCAGGCCATATCCGATCAAGAAAGTCGTGGGAGGCAATCGACTAACCGCGGTCGACGCCCGTGATTAGATGAACAGTAAGTACGTGAAGAAAGCTGGAAAACTTGATGAGGATCATCAGGAAGAAAGGGTAGGACGTGGAAAAATTACTATGCACATAAAGGGGAAAACAAGGCTGAGAGGCGGGGAAAGACTAGCCAAACAACATACGCAAGAAGCCATCCATAAGGAAGAGATTCACGTCAAATGGAATGACAACGCGAGACAGACGGACACGGACAGGTCACACGCAACAACGGAAAAGAAAAGAAATTCGACAGCATTGAAGATGATCAACATATTCAAAAATAGTCAATTATCTATCCCGAGTGATGTCGGATAGGCTGAGAGGCAACCTCGCCCTCGGCCTTGTCACTGAACGGACACGGCAGAGGGGGGAGGCGATGACGCTACAGATGGTATATCAGTCGGGCGTTCACCGACCTCTTCCACTGGGGAAGCGCCGGGTTCTGGGCTGAATCCCGACACTTCAGACTTTGCTTGAATGTCCCCTTCGTTTGCCCCTTGCTCATCACGAGCACTGCTGGCGACATTCTCGTTTACGACTTCGCCGTTCATTTGATCAGCCTGTCCAGCTTCTCGAACGGCATATGCCGAGTCTCGGAATGACTGTTTGCCAAGTTCACGAGAGAAGCTATACAAGGAACGGATATCGTGGCCACCCCGCGCTTCGATATCCGTATCGGTCTCGGGTTCACCGTCGCTTTCGTCAATGGCGGTGCGGAGAGAGGAAACGGCAATGTTAGTGTTGTTCATGAATCCGACGACCGCTGGAGTGTGGTATGTCGGTGCAAGGGAGGGAAGGGGGGGCAATGAGTATGTCCGGGGTAGAGGGGGAGGGAGGCTACGTCCTGAAATTCGCGACGCGGCTAAACGGGCCGCCGGGATAGGTGGCGTCGATGCAGCAGATTTGGTCTTCCGGAGCGGTCGGGTGGCACGACGTGTGCTGCTACTCTTCGAGGAGGCGCGTTGGGGCGCCGATGAACCCTCTTCGGCAGTGGGCTCCTCGCCAGCAGGACCTGTAGTCGAGTCAACAGACGTCTGAGAAGAGTTGTCACCCTTGTGTACGCGCAAGTGCTGAAGGAGGTTATCATTGCGATTAAAACGTTTATCACACGCAGGGTGAGGACACTTGAAGGCTGATCAGGAACGATTAGCACTATCCTTCGCTGAAGATAGGCGTGATAATTCGATCGGACTTACGTTTCTCGTGTGTATGGATAGATCTGATGTGCCTCTTTAAATGCTCACCACGGCTGAAACATTTACCGCAATCTTGCACTTTGCATACATAGACTCTTCCCTTTTTGCCCTCCACGGTCTCGCCTTCCGTTGCAGTATCCCCTGCGGTTGGTACGCGTCGCCCACGACTCTTCTTTGTCAGGTTCGGAACTGGTACGGGAGGTGCGGTGCGTATGCGTGGACCACGGCGCTCGGCGGTGAACGAGCTGGACGAGGCATCCAAGAAAGTATATTCTCCGGCGGGCGGAGATATGCGAGGGATGATGGGTGGGACCTCCACCATTGGAGGTTGTTCGGCTTCATCGACGAGGGTCATGGAGGACGACTCGGGCATTAAAGGAGCAGGCTCCAACCTCGGAATCTTAGCCGGTTGATGTGTAGGATCTTGATCAGGCTCTTCGTCGGTCTCTTCATCCACCGCTCGCGCGTCAAAAGTTCGTTTGAGGGTTGCCGGACCCTTCAGCTGTGATGGTTGTTCATCCTCTGAGTCGTCTTCCCTCCCGTATTTCCCCCAGCGTACGGTCGGACGCCCAGTGGTCTGTGATCGCGTAATTCTTCTAGCACTGGACGCGGAGTCGGGAGTAGAGGCGGGTTGCTCAACCTGAAGAGAGGGGTAAATGGATGACCCGAGGGTTCGGCGTTATCCTGGTCAGGGACTGAGTTGGATAAAGGGCAAAACTTTGCCGACCATTTTCTGCGGTGTATTGAGGTCAACAAGGGTTGGTTCTTCGACGAGAGTACTCTGCGAGTCCCCATTTGTGTATTTTTCCATTTCTTGAGGACCTTCCATTGTTTTTACGCTGCCTGATGGGAGAATCAAAACCAGACACTTTGCCAGGGC
The DNA here is from genome assembly GCA_038093395.1 of Baorangia bicolor. Taxonomy (NCBI): domain Eukaryota; kingdom Fungi; phylum Basidiomycota; class Agaricomycetes; order Boletales; family Boletaceae; genus Baorangia; species Baorangia bicolor. Next base: position 24,844 of record JBBPSC010000016.1, read on the forward strand.
CGCAAAAATATACCTTGCGAGAGAAGAAGAGCAAGAAGTGTAGACAAGAGAGCTGGACGCTGCCAACGACGACAAAAAACCCGTTTTTAGGGCACAAACGAGGGGCTGGGACGGAACTGGGAGGGATGTGTTGATTGTCGGAGCCCCTGTCCAAAGCGGACGGACAGGGAAAAAAACAAGATCAAAAGCCCACGTGTCCATGGGTCCACAGCGGAGTCCATACTCTATTACTCAGCAGGTCCATGGACCACCGTGCCGATCCCGGCAACTCATCATTGCTGTCGAGCCTTCGAGCCTTCATTCACCCATTCCATGAAATGTTGGCGGGCTCACGACGCTGCCAGCCACGGTATCTTGTCCTCGAGACCCCCTCGTGAGGAAAGTACAGATTTACCATGATAAGCTTCCTCAGTCTTCCTGCGGCGCTCGTTTTGGGACTGTGTAATTTGAGCGACCCGTTCACGAACCGCACGTTCACCTTTCGGTCAGCCCGAACCGCACTCGTGACTATCTTTACCGTCATTGTAGCTTTTGGACTATCTTCCTACGGCATCCGCACCGAATACGTCGTGAATTCGCTGAATGGTATACCAGACGGGCACCAATTGCCTTTTCTTTCTTTGGCCCATACCCCCCCATTCTTGTACCGCTCTCCTCCTGCGCAATACTCCACTGCGTCGCCATCCAACCCGATCCGATGGCACGCCACCACTTTTTCAAATCCCGGTTTCTGGAAGTTCCTCCACCTTCCATCTCAGGTATCGTATTTGTATCTCTGGTCAGCTCTGTTTTGCACCTAAACCATCTCTGACTGTATTGGCGCTGCTCTGCTGTTCGCGTCCAATGCATGCCACGTTTCCGCGCCACGACCCCGTGCAACGACGCACAGCACGAGGCCGCGCCCGTTATCAGTACCATCAATATTTATTCGGGTCCGTTGTCGCCTATACATATCTCTCCGCTCGCGTTCGAATATTGTGATGTTACTACACTCGCGTAGTGTTAAATTGAGTACGGAAACCAGCCTTCCTAAGCGAAAAAGATAGACCTCGGGACGGAATGCGCAGTTGAAGCATAAAGGTATGTTTACGACTCAAGAGATACTGATGGGGCCACTCCGCAGATCCGCGGTAGGTCTCAATAAGGTATGTCAGTATTCTCATGGACAGGGAATTAATAAACCCGGTGGAGCACTCTTGGCTGACATTTCCGCAGGGACTACACGCGATTATGCATTCGCCGTTCCTCCTGCCTCTTACGATCGCTGCAATTTCACTGGCACAAAGATAAGGCTATCTTGGGATCCCTGAGTGGACTAGACTTGAGAGTGCTCGCCAAGGTTTTCATATATGATCTATTATGCCACTGATCCCTGGTACCTTTCAAACCGAATGACACCTTTCAATGTCTGTCTCCAACTTTTGCCCAACGCCGTGTTCCGGTGCCTTGACATCCCGATAGTCACTATGCGATCCTGCCTGATCTTCCTTATCACGACATTTTCGCTGTATAGCCGATGTGTATTCAGCTAGCCAATCCACGAACAACCCGTGTGCCCCCCAATCGGCCATATTGTAAAACTCGAACGTGTGATTGTGTGTTTTCGAGACTGTAAATTGTTAAGTTCAGATCAAGTTGGGATAGTTTAATTAGGACTCATACGCGAGAGCTTCGCTGAGCTCATCGACAAGGTTTGGTTGTTTTCGGTGATCGGACTACTCCACGCCGCCCGGCAATTTGCTTTGAGGGTGAAAGTCGCGAGCGCAAAAACGTGCACCGGAGTTGCCTATTGACCAACTATTCTTCCTCTGGCCAGGGTTGGGATCCTCACAACTTCGATCAGTCACACCTCGAGGTGGACCCATGCTTGCCACATGCATGCGGTAGTGCCGAATTTGCGTTCATTCTCGTCCTGATGTGAAGCTGACTAGTCCCAAAAAACGATACAGCACCCACAGAATCCTGCCATTTTGTGCCATCATCGGCGCTACGGATGCTTCCAATGTCTCGCCATTGTCCTGATCAATGAATGCATGCCCTTAAAAGGGATTTCACGATGCACAGGACGTGGAGCTTGAGCGGTCTGACTCCCTAGGATGAACGCCATTCATTCGAACTGATCCAGCCGTGGCCAGCTGGAAAGAGTGGCTCGACGAGAGCCTGATGAAACAAGCTACACCGGAGAGATCCGTACGGTGATGCAAATTGCCTGTTCTGTTGCATTCCATTCATTCATTGTTCTCCATGGCATGCAGCTGATGGGGGTTCTGCTTCCGGCGGTCACTTACGTCTAGTGGCTCGCTTCCGCGTTCGACGGCCGGACAGCATCTGATTATGACCATGGATATTGATGGCATCGGGAATCACGAGGAAGACGTGTCAAAGTGGGAGGCACGAACAAGTGGAAGGACCCGCAGAAACACTAAATAGAAGGTTGAGCGGATTTATGAGATGACAGGTAATTCTTGAAGAGCTTGACAGCAGGGTCTCACCGACGGACATGTAAATGAATTAAGTAACTTTCATCGATATGCGATGGACGGCGCGATACGAACAAGCACTGAGTCAAAGTGGACAGATGTGGCTGTATTGCATGGCTCGGTGACATGAATAGACCCCCCACATGGATGACTCGTCTGGGCGATTCTAGGCAGAAAGGAAAGGGTGACCGGGGGAGATATCGAAGCATTCGGGATGATTGGAGGTGAGATCAAGAAGAAAAGTACGGCATTACAAGGACGAGAAGGGCCAGAGCGACAGCATGGTTTCCAAGCCAAGAAATGAGGCGCGTGTTCGAATGCCCTCGAGGTTTTACGTCGCTCTAACAGGTGACTACGGGCCGAATAGAATGGACAGCTCATGTGTGCTATTTGCAATCGGGGCCAGCCGACGGTGAAAAAGGGACGAGGTGTAGGTGAGCCGGAGAAGAAGAGGACGGCAAAAAAAATCTATGGGAACGGAAAAGAGCGAGGTGCAGGACGAGAATGAGCTGGCGAAGGGGGCGAGACGAGCGTGAGATTTGCAGAGGGGAAGGATGAATATGGAACAGTACATAATGAGAGGCGAATGATAACGTTGCGTTGACAAGCTGACTATCAAGATCAGTCGAGGGATCGGAGATGGGGTAGGTTGTAAACTTTAGATTTGCCGATGGGGGATCCCATCTTGAACTGATTCAGAACTGAATCGATGAGACTGTCACTGTGAACACCTCGTGCGATGATCACCGACAAAATATGGCCCAGTACGGTGATGGGAACCTGGAGTGCGTTGTGGCAGTACTTTTGTACTCAGAACGGTTTCGGAAGCACCTCACGCAGAGGATAACCCTTATGGGAAAGATACGCCGAGAGATCGTGTCCGTGAACTTGTCGAAGAAGAGTCAACAAGGATACACAGGCGAGTGAATAACGCGCGGTAAGTACATTAAAACATCTTCTCCTCCGGTATCCCTCTCCCAGCTTTTCTTCTGAGTCGGCGGTGCATCGTCCTGTACCTCTTGCACGGACCCCCCCCGCCCATCCTGCACCGCTCCCAAATAGGCTGTCCCCACCGAGTCACTGCCGCTTACTGGACTCTTTCTTCTTGACAGCAATCGTCCCCCCATTTAACGACCCTTGACGACACCGGAACACGATCCCCGCTCGCACTATCACAAACACCAAGATCACATTGTACAGGCCCGTTGACGCCGTAACGAGACTCGATCGCGTCGAGCACCGTCGTTGACAGACACTGCGGCGCCTCCCCGTCTTTCCCCGTTGGCTCACAAATTACAATTTATTCCACAGCCACTTCGATCACGTCCCCCGTACCTGAACAGGCGACCATTGCCTGGTGCGCGTCGGTTCTCGCTCTTGGTATGACCAACAATTTCCAACATTATCAATTGCATATTTCCATAGAACGCTCCGGCCGTTCCTCAGTCATCTTGGCGTCAGATACGATCCACTGAATAATCTACGGTGGTTCACTTTCCTTAAAATGCAGACGGACTCCAACAGTTACCTTGCTTATTTCGCTCCCTCACTCCATCCTCTTTCGTCATCTGAAAGTCAGGTATCGTTCCAGGGATCCGTAGGAATCGCCAAAATGACTGGCTCACCATATCCTACTACTACCCACTCACACTCCAATCACCTCCCAGCATTTAACCACGGCCATTTTTCCCCACCCGTTCACACTGTTTCTTCCTATCGTACGCAATCTCACCACTCACCCCTCCGTCAAGCGAGCCTGGGCTACAGCCCATATCCATCAGACGTCTCTGCGGCGTCTGCTGAATCCCCCCTCTCCTCCTCATCTGCCAACGAGAGCCCTCTTCCGGAACCTCCCATCGATAACATGGATAACGACATGGCGGCCCATGTCGCAACGGGGAACGATGACTACTACCCCTACACGATGTCTGAAGACATTTCAGTCAACTATCCGTACGGCCATATCGGCTCCCGTCCCTTTCCCCTTCCGGCTTACACCCTGGACAACCCAGAGTTTTACAAGCAGCCAGTTTCGGCCCCGCTACCCTTGAATGTCTCAGTCGCTATGGGTTACTCATGGTCACCTGAGGCGAAGAAATTCCAGCCGCTATATCCGCCGATACAGCAAATCCAGCGGCAAGAACATAGCCCTGCAAAGTATGTTACCCAGCCACCCGTCCCGGCCCCCGCGCATTCTGCCACAAGAGCCACCTGTGGTAGTGCGCAGCCTTTCGACCAGGCAATCGACGAGCCCGATCTTGTTTATCCACAGCTTCCTTCCCGGCATTATACCAGTGCCCCCACACAATTAACGCAGCAATTCTCGTCAGGGTATCCGCTTCGGCAAGGCGTCAGCGTCAAACAGGAAAATGATATCCCCTTTCCTGACTTATACAATCGGTCAGCTGACATTGCCGGCCCTAGCAATGGCTTTGGGACATTTCGCGCCCTCTTGGACTCAGGTTCGCATGTTTCATTTCTGCAAATATCCCAGGGGATAATAACCACGCAACTCTCACAGCTCCCACAGAATCGTCTGCGGCTCTTGATCTGGCTCTACAGTATGGTCCATCTCCGGCCAATCCGGCCTCGATGAATGTACCGGTCCTGTCCGCCCCTGTTCCGCGACATTCAGCGTACTTTGGAACGTCCCTGGTCAATAATTGCGAGCGCACGTGCCAGGAACAGGAACAACAGCAGGCGCGACATGCATTGAGGGTACGAACCCAGGGTCTGCAGGAACAACGAACCGTCCGGCCAGCCGAGGTATCTCCTGTCATGGGCTTTGCGGAGCTACCAGATGGGGGCGACGAAGACGCTGAAGGAGAACCTGACGTTGAACCCTTGAGTCTTCACGATGGCAGCACGACCAGTGGACATAGTACGGTGGGAGTTTACGACTACACGGGAAAGTTCGTTGGAGGGTCGCTTTCAGGGACGGGCAGTGGTGAAGATGCGGAGGAGGTAGAAGAACTCAATGGCTGTGACCTCGACTACGATTACAGGCCAGAGGAGGAGGATGACGACGCTGGCGACGGCGACTTTGTGCCATGCAGCCGGACTACGTCAAAGAACACGCGGAGCTTACGTCCTCGATCCATAGCCGGTAGAAATTCGGTGCGGTATCATCCTTATGGCGCAGATGTCCCACCCTCTGCCGTCAAGGGTTCTCCCAGGTCACCCCTCATCTCAGCCTCTGAGATGTCACCCGCTTCCTCATCTGGACAACCGGGGAAGATGCGGAAGAACGCGAGGACCCTCCCCATTCCTGTTCCCGTTCCAAATCTCACGAAAAAGTCGAGGGGTCGCAGAGTCCCGACTGTGAGCGGTACGAGCGTTGGACGTGGCCAAAGAGATGCAGCGCTGGGTGCTCGCATTTATCTCTGTGACGTCAGCGGATGCGGGAAATGCTTTGCTAGGGGAGAGCATCTCAAGAGACATATCAGAAGCATTCACACCTATGAGAAACGTGCGTCGTATACACATATACACGTCACATTCTGCTAACTAACTCCTCTATAGCGCACAAATGCCCATATCCTGGGTGTGGCAAGGAATTTAGCCGACATGATAACCTGGGCCAACATATGAAGGTTCATAAAGACTTCCCGAAAGTTATGGAACGCGTGAGGGGTGGAGAAGCATGAGACTTGAGACCCCTGGTACACGCAGCAAAGGTTTGTGCTAGAGCGCACAGTCCGAGGTCACATTGGACACTCACCCGCGACGTGACGGCAGTCGGACTTTTGACAATTGTGGACAATACACTTTCCTTTCTATCACTCGTCTTCTTATTCGTCTTATTTCCCAACATGTGGTGTTCATTCGTCCTCGTTATTATTCCTCCATTCCCCCTCGGACACTCTTCCATGCTCCGCGCCCTCGTCGAGGCAGTCACCATTCCGTCTCCGCCACCACTCCATGGCTTCCTGTGCGCTTGCAATATACCCACAGGCCATGCCGTCCTCGCCTTGACAGTTCTTGGTATATGTTCGCCTGGATTCCGCGATCTTTCCATGCCATCATGCTTCCGTCAACTCCTCGGTCTCAACCTCGCCAGCGCCGCCATGTCTATCAAGGCAACTTCCGGGCGCGTGTCCTCTTCTGCCTAGGATTGGTAAAGCTCGCAATTAGGCCCCTCACCATGTTCGTGCTGGCTCTTCATGAAATTCTCCTCCATTTCTTTTTCACAATGACATCCCCCTCGCTTACCGAGCACTGGTTGTAGATGATAACGAATTTCCACGCCCTTCACGACCTTTTTCCTGTATTTTATCACCGTCCATCAAGACGGTGTGGATTCTGTATCATTATTCTGCATCATCATCACATTCGGACATTCCCTCAGTGACTTGCCATGTTGTTGTTATTGTACCAATCGGTCGGAGTATGTAGCAATACGTTATGGTTGTAAAGTATGATACGGTGTCTTGGGTTATGTGTGGCTTTTCTGGCGATTATTCTTCACTCTTAGGGTGCAGATTGGGTGAATGAAGAGACAAATATGTTTTGACCATATTCTGACATTCATGTGATAGTTCGCGAGTGGCCGAGAACGCGATGTTGGCAGTATCACGGGCATGAACGCCCGATCGGTGGTGCGCTCTCAGCTCATTTCAAGAGGTCCGGAAGTTGAGACTCAGCGACTGTTTTGCAACGGCTGGCAGACGAAATGTCTCGGCGGAACTTGTCAGCACGGAGAGGTATTGTATTACGATGGCTACAGATTCGGAGGGAGGGACAATGTATACGGCAGCGATCATGGTGCTGTGGGGAAGAATAATGAGTCAGACGGCTGCCAATGATCGGGTGAGAAAAAAGAACATACGCGACGGAGGAACAAAAGGGAACGCGATCGGGGTCATGCCAAGGATGGAGGGGGATAATAGATAGCGACGGGGACAGTATCGTGATAATCTAACGAGTGTGGGCATATTATTAGCAAGTTCACCAAGACAAACGACTGCGGCAACTATGCGTCATCTGTCATGATTGCAAAGAATTCCTGTTCGTTGATTTCTCCGTCTTGGTCCAGGTCAAATTCGTCTATCATCGCTTGCCTAAGGAGAATGGAAGACCAGAGGTGAGCAAATATGGAATGCGAATGGAGAAATAATCTCGTTTTCGGGAAATAGCGGTGAACAAAAATTGGCACGGCAAAGGAACGACGGTCACACAGCACCGTGTACGAAAACGGGGCATTGGGCTCAAGTGCTGCGCTTAGCAGGGTTTTGCGCCGCTAAAAGTGGAGAACTTCGGGGGTGATCACACTCACAGCTCATCATCCTCCAAACGGTCACCAATTTCCTTGGCCACTCTTCTGAGGTTCCGTAGACTAATCTTGCCCGTGTTATCGTCGTCGAATAATTGGAACGCACGACGGATCTCTTCCATCGGATCTCGTGCGAGGATCCGTTCGCTCACTGGAAATCCGAGGTGAGTCACGATAACAATAAGGACGAAATTGGGAAAGGCAAAGGGGGGGCCGTGAAGCCACTATCAAGGGACTCGACGTGACTGGCAGTAGTGTCGCGTCGGGAGCGAGAGCATGTAATATGGCAGTACGGGCTGACGTAGTCAGAGTAGATGACTCAACTGATTTTTGCAAAATCCTCAAACTCCATGAGACCGTGACCGCTCTTGTCGTGGTCCCTGAGTATTTTGAGTACCTCGGCCTTCTTCATGTCGAAACCGAGAGCACGCATCGCGACCTTGAGCTCGTGGTAGTCCAAGGAGCCATCCTTGTCTGTATCGAAGAGCTCAAAGGCCTCTTTTATCTCTTGTTTCTGTTCGTCCGTGAGTTCTGGACGTGTATGTGTCCGTCTCTTCGCTTTCTGTGCCGAAGTGGAGTACATCGCGAGGGTGTTGCAGACGTGTGTGTGGTGTTTTCGAGTCGTGTCGGGAAGACAAGAAGCATGGTCACGTGCACACAGCAAACGCGTGTAAGACCCCAGATACCAGCAATATAAAGGGGTTCGCACTGCGGTGGCATCAGAACGTGAAGTTGAACACTAACTACCATGGTCGACTGCGATCGCTGCGACCGCTATTTCCAGTCCTGGTCCTCGTACCACCAGCACATCTCAAATTCTTCCAGACACAACATTTGTGATGATTGTGATGAGGACTTTGACACTTGGTGGGGTCTCGAGCAACACTACATTCAGAGTCCCAGACATCACTACTGTCGCCAATGCAGCACCCACTTCGAAGACTATGATGACCTGATAACACACTGCTCCAACGACCACCACTACTGCGGCACATGCGACCGGTTCTTCCGGAGCGCCATTGGCCTGCAAGAGCACAACCGACAATGTCATGACTACTACGATTATGATTACTACTGCGACGACTGTCAGCGTGTTTTCAGCTCGGAGAGCAACCTGCGTGCGGTCAGTGCATTGTGGCTTGATGTCTTGACAGCTGATTGATACTCGCATCAGCACATGAACTCCAGCGTGCATCGTCCAAAGAATGTACCATGTGCGTTCCAATTCCGTGGTTGCACGCAATCGTTTGTCAGCAAGTCTGCAATGATACTTCACCTCGAGTCTGGGTCATGCATGTCCGGTGCCGATCGCGCCATGATCAACCGGTGGGTCCGGCTGCACGATCGTGATAATGTTATCACCGTGCCGTCGCGACTCCTCACCAATGGTGGGGACAATACTCGGTATTTCGCCACAGAGCGGTCGTGGAATGGTTTTGCGTTCGAGTGTGTGCTTTGCCACAACACTTTCCGGACGCTTGACGCCCTCAACCGCCATCTCGCGAGTCCAAGGCACGAAGAGAGAATATACCGCTGCCCTCTCTCGACCTGTTCCATAGCGTTTAACACACTCAGTGCCCTGTGCCAACATGTTGAGAGCGAGAGGTGTGGCATATTAAGGTTCAGGGACGCCCGCGAGGGAATGGATCGCTTGCTGGGCAGCATGCACAGATTGCGAATCACAGGTGAGCCAGATTCTGGTGCTGGTCTGCACGAACATTGCCCTGAGTATGAAAATCAAGGTTAGCTGCATCTTGAAAGTCCGTGACAGTTTCCCAATGGATGCAAACCCAAAGCTTGTTGGTGGCGCCTACAGACCTCCCATACGTAGATGGCCGCCCATTCATATGGTTTTCCCCTTTCATAGTCTTATGCCTCGTGCAAACACTATCTGGTTGCTTACTTTGTATAGCTATTCATTTGGTAGTAACCATACTATTTTCGTACAGCGTATCTCGTCGTGATGGTGAATTTCATTGATACCGTGATCAGCACCTTGTTCGCCACCGTCCAACGAGGTTTGCAATTAACAGCACAGACGGCGTTCGCTCGTTGACTTGACAGCGAACACTCAACGACGCCACATGAAGTTCAACTGGTTCAGCCAGCGATCGCTCCATCTGTTCCATCTCCTGCCCTTTTTATGTCACGAGGTGGCCGCCAACACGGAAATTATCAACTTCTCGTCCTCTCGAGAGCGGTCAGTTGATCTTCCTTTAGATGTAGTCGGAAATTGGTGAGTTTCCTACCACAGCTCGTTCGGGTGAGGAGGGAACCCTCACGCAGCTCTTCATCCCGGCCAGGTCAAAGCTGCATCCTTCAGATAATGAGCGGCGATGGACGCTCGAGCCTGCTGTGCTTCATACACCTCTTCATCAGGTGTGTGAACAAACCAACAAAACCGTGGCATCTCCTCCCCCGTTTTCGTGCCCCCACGAGCTGTGGGTCCTCCTGGACCTGGACGACGAAAAATGGGCATCCTACACCACCTTCACTCTTCGCTTGTCCTGGCCTGCTTCTGTAAGTTCATCAGATTCCGAATCTGCTCGTTTTTTTACTTTCCAGGGTCGCGCTCACGCGTTTTTTTTTTTTGTTCACGACCTCGATTTCATATCCACACATGGACGCCAGACCCCGGTGGACTTTACGATCACGATGTACTCCCCGCAGGACCTCCTCGCTCGACTATCTGAGCGAGAGAGGACACATGCCAGTTCTGCCCTCTACACGTCGTCAACGCCACACGCCGCCACCACGCGCTCTAGATATGCACGCATTCGCGCCGTGGACGCGGGCGTTCCCACTCCCGACTTTCGATCGCATCTGCCTCAACTGTCACCTCCAGCTCAGCCTCGCGTTCCCATTCCTCACCCAGGCAGCGATGCACCGGCTAGTTTAGCGGTCGAACAGGGACAAGGAACAGTGCCGTTCATCGTGATCTTGGAACCGTTGTACTTGGGCGTGCTCCCGGCTACTTTACTACCCACCGTAGGCTTCCTTATCCTCATCGTGCTCGCCGCAAGCCTGTCCGTTCCACGCGTCGCCGCTTATTTCGAACCGTTCATACGGCAGGCGAGAGAGGATTTGAAGACCAGAATGACACGAACAAGGAAGGAACGGTGATACATTCCGACCTTGCGGTCAACATGCAGCTAGTGCATGGTGGTGGCTTGATCTGGTCTCTCAAGGATCACTCGAACGTTCGTCAATTCAATGTCCACTGGTGCAAATACAACTCTGCAGTATACTTAGACGGAGGTGATATCTTCACGCCATGTATACTTGATCTGAATAAACCAGTCAATTAATCACGGGGCGTACATCCGACCCAATTGTTTTTTTCTTCCAACATAGATTCCATGAGATTCTTGCCACTCATTCGATCTTCCATTGCCTTCCCACTGGGAATCCTCACGCAACGCGTTCGAATTCCACTAAATGAACAGCCGCGAGCCAGGCGAGGATGATCTCAACTCGGGGGCCATGAAGCGGGATATTGATGTTCAATGGCTTCTTCTTGGTGTTATTGGATACTCCTTCCGCTACCTGTGAAGCTCGTTCCTTTTGTCTTGCCGCAACTGGGACGAGTAAGATCCGCGCACAGTCGAGTGCCTGGGCAAGGTTTACACGGGTCTGCTTCAATGAAGAGGGCGTGTCGAGACCAGGGGTATTCAACAAGGGAGTAGCTGTGCCTTGAGGAGCAAACGACGTCGAGGCAAACGGGGTAGACAAGGAATCGGCAGTGTCACCCGAGGAGGACATCATTTCCAACAGGGAGCTTGATGGTGAAATGGGAGGTGCTTCTATCGCAAGCCTACCCGCTATGGACCCGGGACGCATCGCCGAGTGGGGCTGGGTACCAAATTTCCAACCTGATGCGAGACGCTCGAGCACTTCGATGAACTCGGCCTGAGCCATGGACCTTGGGGGAAGGAAGACGGGATACCCATCGAGCCCATCAACAAGAACAGCCGTGTGCACGAACGTTGTCAAGAGCGCCGACATTTCCGCAAGCATGAGCTGGCAGATTAAAATGGTGAAATGGGACTCCACGAGCAAGGGATGATAGGTGGTGAACATGGGCGGGAGGCTGGATTCCGCTCCGACGAGACCTGCTGTCCCCCCACTGTGATTCCCGGATCGTGTCATCTCTGAGAGCAAGAACGCTATCTCGACCCTCCGAGGAAGGTCAGCAGGTGCGTCACCGCCGACCATGGGTGGCGGCCCTTCCAGCGTGTCAAAGTGCGCGAGGAAGCGTTCATGATCTCGAATGCACTTGCGTAGATAGCCACAAATGTCCTCGCGGAAGCTCTCCTCTCCCAACACGCCTCTGTATGCGCGTGCCTTTGGACCGTCACTTTTCCCCAAAGGACCATCCGGGTTCCCAATCTCGACACCGCCATAACGGCCGTTAACGAGGTAGCACAAGCGCAACTCGGTACCGTCGGAAGTTGAGCCCGCCTTACATGCGCCCTCGAGCCTCAGAATCGCAGACTCGATAAGATACAGCGCATGTTGCAGATAAGTCGCACCCCTCAAGAACAGCAGTTGAGGTTCGATGGGATCGGGTGCGTCGGGTGAAACGGACGGGTGTAGCAAGAGCGGTTCCCCGTCTGGCCCTTCGACAGTGGATCCTTCCGCGGAATCGCTTGTACCGTTTGGTGGTGCTTGGCCATTGGTCTTGTTGGAGCCTTTCTTTTTCTTGCCACTCTTTCCCCGTGATTCGGATGGCAACCTAATGCTACGGTGTGCTGTCCGACCCCTACGTGCAGCACGAGCTTCCTTGAAGGCGAATGTGAAGTCTTTGGTGGCGAGGGTGTATTCATCGCGGAAACAATGCACAATGCCTCGTGTTCGATAATATTCAAGGCGTTGCGGGTTGGCAGCAATGAGTTCATCCAGAACCTGGGTAGTAGTGGATTCTGCCAATTGTCTATTCGCACTGTTCCAAGAGTCAAGGAGGCACTTTTCAACGATGGTTCACGTACCGAGAGGGTATCTTCTCGTGAAAGAAGTGTACGTATTTAGCATCAGCGTCGTTGGGATCTATGACCATGTTCGGACAGCGACAAACTGGGGGTGGCAAGCAGACCTACCATGTCTAAGGACTCTTTCAGCGATGTCGTCAAACACGCTCCCGCCCTGCATAACCATGACGCTGCTGGCAATCTCATCGGCTTTGTAAGCCGCAGCGAGCTTCTGCACGGCGAGTGCCCGCAGTCGATGTACGCGCATGGCACTCATGGCAACGTTTCTTCCACCACCCATGTTGCCAGAACCATCAAGCCCAAGGCTCTGAGCAGTTGGCCATGCACCATGGCTCCCTCCACGCATGGATCCCAGAGCAATAGGGGACAGTCCAGATGATGCACGCACCGACAGTTCAGCTGCCTCGTCGATCAGACGACGGATCGTTGCTACATTACGAAACACGCCCGGATCAATAGGCGGGGGAGTTGGCTTGCCTGGTGTAGGCCAGAGAAGTGGAGCCGAGGGAGTGGTATATGACGAAGGTAGGGGGTTGAAATTGCGACGGGGTGAGTCAGGCGGTGTGTGGTCTGAGAGTGCGTGGAGTCCTCTATCAATTTCGCGTGGACGAGGAAGCGCACGCGCGTGGAGAGTTGAGTGGGGTGAATTTGCGATCCGGGGCGAGTGTAGAGTTTGCAAGGGTGTTTTTGCACTAGAGAGTGTTGCGGGGTCGAGGTTAAGGACGAGAAGAGACTCGAGCAACTCGAGAGGGAGTTGGAGCCACGGACCCTGATAATGAACCAAGGAAATATGACAAGATGATTCAACTGGGAGACAAGCAGACTGACATGGTATGAGCTGATGTACTTCCAATGCTTGTTTCTGCTGATGCAAAGCACGGGAGGACGCTCTGCATCTGATGTCGGCTTTCGTGGGAGTACGGAGGACAAATCATTAGAGGCAGGCTTGTTCGCTTTCTTTTTCTTTTTCTTCTTCTTCTGGTCTGCTGGCAACCCCGGGTCCGCTGGAATGCATTCGCGCGTTGGTGATAACTCCGTGAAGGAAACGGTGGGCGACGGTGTCGGAAGGTCTTCCTGAGCGAGTTGAGACGAACAACATATTGCTTTGCCGTGCACCCCGTTTGCGGTGTTCTGGACGGTCATGGTGGTCTGCTGGTTAAGTAGTCGTACGGGTGTGTCGCACTGGTTGGTGTTGGTCAATCCGTCCAAACTGGCACAACAGACGCGCGAATCAGGAAAGGTCGTTACCATGGCACGACGAGTCATTGGAACCAGACACTTCTGTACTCGACATATCTTAGATAGAACATGTAGCTAGCTAAAAGTCGTAGCCTTCTTCCTCGGACGGCGTCCTATAGTGGTAGGTCTTGATCGCTTTTGTCGCTTGTCGGGAGTAGTGATCTCAGCCTGCTCTGTTTCCGATTTCCCTTTCACGCGGTCGGGTGTATCGCGTTCATCGTCAACGCGTCGGCCACGATGGACGCTCGCTGTCTATCGGCCTCGGGGGTCATCACTGAACTCGCGTTTTCGCTTCGCATTTTTACCGGCTTTCCTCGGCTCCCGGTCCCTCTCGGACCTCGTGTATCAGCTGTCCATTTCGCTTCCAGGTCCTCGAGGCTCTTGATGGGGTCCTGCGAAAGTATTCTGTGATTAGAGAACGCCGCAGTCATGTTTGCTCACATGACCCCAGTTCTTGAGTCGTCACGAGTCTAGATACCTGATAGTACTCTTCGAGTCAGCGAGCTCTTGGTCTCCTTGATGGTGGTCCTCCTGCGCAAAGTGGCGACTATTGTACCTAACACTAAGCGCCTGTAGATAGCTTTGCCGTCCTTGGCGGATCAGACGCCCTTCCTCATATGATCCCAACGTAAGTGAGATAAGTGACCACCTGACTCCTTTGAGCTATATGCGCACCTCCTCATACTCCTTTGGGATTGTCCAGGCTCTCCACTATCTTTGCGCCGCTATGCAGCCCCACACCCGTGCCGGCGCTGTCATTTTGCAACCATTCTTGTTGAATTTGGAAATGGTAGTTGTAGTGCTGCGGACAAGAGGTCTGGATATGCATACCTCTCAGTGCATTGCAAACGAGATATGTTCATGGCACATTGGAATTGTACTCGGAGGTAGGTCGGTTGCTTATCTTATCTAAGCGAACTCGTGTTACCCCATCCCACCGTAGATAAGACGCTCAGGCCCCGCAAAGTGGCCGATATTATCATTCTCAGGTTCGCTCGCGGCCTATAAAGAGGAGGGTCAAATTCCCAGATCCGTTCCTCCAGTGGCCTATCAGCCTCACCTCGTCTTCCTGCCCCACAATATGACCCCATCTGCACTGCCTGCTGTCACCACAACGGTCCACAAGACCTATGCTACCAAGCCTGCCAAGTTTAATCATCCCCTCGATCCTCTCACCCCAGGCGAGGTCTGTCTTCCGATTGGTCGTCGTCGTCCGCGGCTAAGATACATATCATTCGCACGTCCTATTTAGATCAGTGCAGTAACACTTGCCATTCGGCACCATACCACTGCCAACACGCCTATCAAGGCCGTACGTTTCATTACGTGTGGTCTGCTCCTGCCCCCGAAAAAGGACGTCCTCGCTGCACTCGGTATTCCCCTCACTCCGGGCGGTAAACCCGAAGCGCCCGTTGACATCATCAGAAAGGCCGAGTCTGATGTAAGTTCCATCCTCGCTTCTTCATGCATATCCTGATGCATGAATAGTTCCTCGACGTCATAAACGGGTGAGCGCTGCATCCATAGGGTGTGATTACTGATACGACCGTTCCACACCAGAGGTTGCTACAATGCGATCCTGGCTCTCAAAGATGGAGAGTGGGAAGTCGAGTCCATCGACCGGGTCCCCGAGGGTTCGGAACCCCAGATCACCGTTGAGGAGCTCACAATGTGCGAGGTCATTATTCGCAATGACCCCAAAGTTCAAGCGCTCGCCAAGGAAGTCGGTAAGCGCCGGTCCACTCCCCCGTCATCAAGTAGACTAACAGCGCTCGACGAACCCAGGTATCGAACCGCATCAGTTATTCGCCGATGGATGGGCGATTGGTTATGATGACCGATTCCCCAAACACCAGCGCCTTCAACAAGGTCTTCTCTTTGCACGCTTCTCAGAGCACGACAATCTCTATGCACACCCTCTTGTCAATCTTTGTCCTTTTAGTTACTTTCTTCACGCCATTTTTGACTTTGAGTATATTTTAGGATTTCATTCCAGTCGTTGACTCGGTTGCAGAAAAAGTCGTCCAGATTGACTTCCCTCCGGGATATAGGCACACCGCAGATGGATCGCACAAGCTCAGCGTCGAAACGACAGAGGCGCTTCCACTCTCTGATGATTCGTTCGCCAAGTCGAATCGTGAACGAATACCGCCTCCACTCACGTCGTTCGACTTCCTTCCGGATCTCATGGAGCAGACAGATCCGACATACAAGCCACGTGAAGACGTCAAGCCTTTACACGTCTTACAGCCGGAAGGCGTGTCTTTCAAGATGAACGGACATACACTAGAATGGCAGAAATGGAAGATGCACGTTGGTGAGCGTTCTATTCCGACTGTGGTGAAAGTGATCTGACATGCAATGCCCCCCAACAGCTTTCAGCCACCGTGAAGGTGTTGCATTATCAACTATTACCTACAACGATGATGGACAGATTCGACCCATCTTTTATCGTCTCGGTCTTGCGGAAATGGTGGTACCCTATGGAACACCCGAATTCCCTCACTCCAGGAAATTTGCGTTCGATACGTGGGTTATCAAACCATTCAACATCGAGTATTGACTTATCTGGCTTTTAGTGGTGAATATGGTATGGGCACCATGGCCAATGATCTCTCTCTTGGATGTGATTGCCTAGGCAAGATCCACTATCTGGTACGTATGCGCGTGATCAATCAGAGCGCTCGCTGATTCGCATCATAGCCCGGTGCATTCGTGACCCATGCTGGAACACCATTCGTCATAAAGAACGCGATCTGCATTCATGAAGAGGATGCTGGCGTCCTTTGGAAGCACACTGACTACCGCCCAGGAGGCCGTTCGCACACCGTAAGAAGTAGACGTCTCGTAGTCAGCATGGCCTGCACCCTTGCCAACTATGGTCAGACCATCCTCATTTCTTTGCGCTGTCGCTGACATACATTCAACAGAGTACATTTGGAACTACTACTTCTACCAAGACGGCAACATCGAGCTTGAGATCCGGCTTAGTGGGATTTTACAAGTTTACGTTGCTGGTCCTAATGAACCAAATCCTCACGGAACTGTCGTTGCACCAGGTGTCAACGCGCATGTCCACCAACACATCTTCTCGGTCCGTGTGGACCCAATGCTCGACGGGATCCGCAACTCCGTTATCGAATCTGACATCGTTTCTGTCGACGCACCGACAGGGTCGAAAGAGAATTTTGCGGGTAACGCCTTCTACGTCAAGGAACGTGTCCTCACGGATCAAGTCGAAGACGGTGCACGGGACTTTGACTGGGCCGCCGAGCGTCGGTGGAAGATCGCGAATCTGAACAAGACGCATTACACTTCCGGGAAGCCGTCGTCGTACCAGATCATGATGAAGGGAGGTTTGGTTCCTCTTTTGTCAAAGAGTGATTCATGGATTGCCCGTCGCGCTTCGTTTGCGCACAAGGCGCTTTGGGTTGTGAAGGACGTCGAGGGGCCAAATGGTGGAAGGATGTGGCCAAGTGGAAAGTATGTCCCACAGACTCGAGAGGAACCTGAGGATTCTGTTGGCAGATGGGTCAAAGAAGGACAAGGAAGCATCGATAACGAGGACATCGTGCTTTACCTCACTGTTGGTGCGTGCGCTTCTCCATTCCGTTCTCTTCGCGGAACTCATTTTGAACGATCGCAGGCACGACGCACATTCCGCGCCCGGAGGACTGGCCAGTGTAAGTGTCTGATCCACGTTCACAAACGCCACCGATGACACCTTTTGGCTTCGCAGTATGCCCGTGGAGCACGTCAGCATTCTCTTCAAACCCAACAGCTTCTTCGACAAGAACCCGAGCATGGACGTTCCTGGTACCAAGGACGTACACAGCACTCCCGCGTTCGCCAACGGGCACCGCCAGAATGGCACGAACGGCACGAACGGTTCGACCACTTGTTGCGGGCATTGAAGCACTCGTATCATGCAATGTATTGAGAACGTATAATCATGCTGCTCTCCCTATGTGCTGTTGACATTTATGTAAAACCTCTATGTCCTTTCTTGTATGTAACACGAATCAACTCTGGGCGTGCATTGCGCTCTTCTGTTATTTTGTCCTGTTAAGCATTGATCCCGACAAATGGCCCTCGTTCATAGTACTCACTCTACTGCAAGGTGCAAGTATGAGCAGCGTTCCTTTGTGTAGCGAAAGCCAGTCGACGGGATATATAACAAGCGCAATCCATGGGATGAGATCGACTCTAGAAACTCAACCCCTGCATGGTCGGACGCTTGACATCGCCCTCGAGCGTCCAAACCTCGCGTTTCGCACTCGCGTTCTGCGGATGGGTCGCACCAGCCACATGTCCCTCCCCGGCATCTTCGTTCCCGGCACCGGCCCGTAACGTGGGCCGAACCCCGAGCGAAGCACAAAGCGCCTTGTACCGGGAACGAATCTGGCGCTGCAGTTTCGACATGTCGATCTCGTCCTCGGACGAGGTGTGTGACTGCGTCGTGGGAGGGTTGACGGTCGGAAATTGGTGGATGAGATCAAGGAGGTGTTTGATGTGATGAGCGGCGCGTCTGGACGAGCGAGAGGGGTTGGTAGCGACAACGCGTGGGTGAGCGATGATGATGGAGCGAGCGGGGTTCGTTAGTCAGTCGGTGTTCGTATGTGATCCACGACATTGAGAAAGAGAGGGAGACTGAACTGATCTTCTTGTCCACGCTGCGCGTAGATGGCTTGCCATGTCAATGCAAACCCTTCGTAGAACCCGATTTCTTCCCAGATCTCAAATCCTTTCTCGCGGCCGAGCGCGCGCCCCTCGATTAGACCGTGGATGCGGCCGTGGGCGAAGCCGTCTGTGTAGCCGGCGTCGTAGAATCTGTTGATAGAAGGCGTTGTTTAGAAATGCAGAGGGAGAGAGATTCGGAGCTTGCGGACGTCTGTTCGAGGTGGACGAGCTCCTCGAGGTCAAAATTGTCTGCCATGGTGCACTGAGGGTAGTTGCGACGCAGTGTTTGTTTACATTGGAGGCCAACTTGTTTGCCAAACAAACATATGGAGACTCGGGCCAAGACTACACCACGAAGTTGCTGCAATGAGAACAAAAGTTTCGATCTCTTCCCTTTAGACTAACAGTGATGCCTTCAAGCCTTCAGCTTAGCCACACGCAATCCGTACATCCTTCGCTTCGCCGCTCTGGAGTGGTTATTCAGTCCTCCATCAAAACCCCAGCTCGCATCCCTCCACGACTGTTTATCTTGTTCGGTTCGAACGGCGTAGCCTCGGAGTAGCTTTGCGCCCCCCGGCTTTCCGTACAAGTCAGATTTAGAGTGAGCACGTTCTGGGACTTGACTCACATGTTCTTTGAGATACCCAGTCGCGTCCACGACGAAGTTGTCGATGACGATGAGACATCGTGCAGGGTGCGAAGCGGCGTATACTTGTATCTCCTCGATGGTCCACTCTTTGCCGGTCCAAGGTTTGTCTGCTTCGGCTATCATCTTTTCTTTCCCTAGCGCTTTCTGTCTCATGTAGTCCCTGGCTTCGTCGATGTCCTCTGGACGCGCACGCCGAACGGATGTCACTAAACCGAGATAGTGGAGACCATCGATGATCCATTTCGATGGGTCCCAGTCCAGTTTGGATGGGCCAGACCTATAATCATGAGGAAATGTATGCTAGCCAACAGTAAGCGTCTCTCATCGACAGGGAGCGGACGTGTATCTAACATGCTGAACAAGCAGAAATATCAAGACGGGCTTTTGCACGGCACGCTGTGGTAACTCACGAAATTATGGTTTCCCTCTCCGCAGGTCAGGATGGCCAATAACTAGAAGATCGGGTTATTCTGGTCCAACCGCTGGCATGGAGGCATACCAAATTGCTCTTTGACGTGTCTTCGTCGGAGTACGGCTGTAAGCCGTTCCAGTGTGCTAACCTGCCGATTGTTTCACCTAAAGGCACTCGAGTCGTGTTTTTTGTCACTCACGAATTCACCAGAAAGGTAGCATGCCAGACTTGGGACGATATCAGGTCGGAAAGCCATTGGGGATGACTATAGACTCACTTGCTAATCTGGTCACCAATCCTCCATAGATGAATGCTCCGACAGGATCCCCCCAGGAATAGCCTAGGGACACCGGAAGGAAGTAGCCCAGAATGAATGCGATCGGAACTGAAAAACCTGAAGACATGCTCGGAACAATGTTATGATTGCGTACTGACCATAGTACTTGTGTTGAAAACGGACGACTTATCATGCTCTAATTAGGACCAGAGAACGGATTAATTTTATTTTCTCTCACTCACGCGGATCGTTGTCGAGGTCTTTCTGGTCGACGGTGCTGATACGCTCGTACCTTGGTTTGAAGAAGATCCATCCCATGTGGGAATAAAAGAGTCCTCGTGTCGCCGCATATCTTTGGGTTGCGGTGAGGTCAATCTTTGTGTTTCTTTGAATGGTGTCAGAGCTCACGGGTCGTGAACAGGATCATCCGTGAATCGCTTTTGAAGCTCGATGAGAGAGGGCTTTATAGGGTGAAAAGAATGCCTCACGTGGTGCAGGCGGTGTCGAAGGCACCTGTGTTCTCGTAAGTCACTACTCTCTGGGACAGGGTGATCGTGAGCCTACCACCACTGGGTGAATGGTCAGTACATTGGGTAATAAATGTGATTTTGTCCACGCACCTTGATGGATCCTTGGCATGCACTCGAGCCAAGCGCGACGAGTACCACTCGCACCGGAAGGCTCGCTCGAAAGGCACGATGCGAATAAAGCCTGTGATAACCGATGGTCACGCTTTTCATAGGATGGTGAGTGTACACATGCTCGTTCATTCCCGTACTACGTGCTCACCCAAAGTCTGCCAATTGCCAGAGTATGAAAGACATGCATAGGGTCGCACGGGCGACGCGAGTTGGGGGCATCCAGCAAACCCCGAGAAAAGCACCGATATGAACGGAAACGAATAAAACGACGTTGCTCCACCAAATCTTGGCTGTCGGATAGGGTGACTGTCGGGTCGTCATCCTGGGTGGAACCGTGCTCGAAGGAAAGGTTTCTTTCAATCACCACTATGCTCGGATGGTGGCTTAAATATGTATCAGACCAAGCTTACGCCGCTGCTATATCCCCCCGCGAAGCACATCGCGCCTTGACGATAGAAGTTCAAGAAGCTTTCGATGTAGTAATCGGTTCATCCATCACTTTGATCAATATTAATCATCTCTCGGAAGATTTCAGCTAAAAACTCTGGCGAGTGTCGCGAAGCGTGTTATCGACCTATACGGACGTCGCAAGCCGGATCCGAATGGCAAATCCCAGCTGGTTTGATGCGAAAATAAATTCGGGCCGACTCTACTCGAACTCGAAGCATGGCGCTCCGAAGCCCGCATCATGCCCCTCGCACCGGTCCCTTCGGGGTCGTTGACAGAATGGTTAGAGCTGCCCGCATCCGAACTCACCGGATGGATACAGCGGTCGGCACGCCGCATCGCCGGTGTGTTCTCATCGTAGCGCAGTACATTCACCGAGACACATTCCGTATGTGCAAGAAGGCTAGTGCACCCCTGTAGTATGCCCTTGGGATTCGGTGCGGCCGGATCGACTCACGATCTTTGGTATACGATTTTCTGAGGAGTAGCTCTCACCGGAGCCTCGCAAGTGCGGGGCTGCGTCATCCTCGGTAACGATCTCAACGTTCAAGAATGATAATCCGACGCGTCGGATGTTGTGGAGCGATCGTCCGACTCCAGCGAACGGCGACCCGCCACTGTCAACGTGTATTTCTCCGACTCGGGTCGGATTGTCCGGTTCCACGATAAAGCACCGAGTCGGACCCATGCAAACTTCCTGCAAGCGACCGACACGGCAAGAGTCATATCATTAGATAACACTCTCTGCACCCCATACTTCCGAACTCACACAAGGGACTCACACAAGGGTTGGGATTTAAATTCGCGACGTAAAATAGTAATGGCTTCGAATCCTTCCCCTAAAAATGTCTATTCTCATAACTACATGTGTATAGAGAGCAAGTCTAGAGCCTCGACGGTGATACACATATCCTCAGTTGTCTCCCCGAGCATGAGGTTTCACCCAGTAAGTTGCACCTGCATCGGTGGCTCGTGATGTCCTTTTCCATCTCAGCAACGCGCCGGCACTATTCTTTTTCGATTTGTTGGGACATGTCTTGGAGACTTTTGGATAAAGGGCTACGAAAAATTAGCTGGGAGCCATTCAGACCGTTAGTGAGATCTTGAGAGATCGTCAAGGAAGGTAAATGGTGTGATGATGTCATCCGAGTAATGCAATTGCTGCATTTGAAACTGTAACCCCTATCTTGAAGTATTTGAGGTCTCGTTCAATGATCACTAGCACTTCTCCACCAACATGTCTACCCAAAACACAGAACACCACACACCATGGACTCGTGTGCTCTATTACATCGCATCCTACGCGTCACTCATTCTGTTTGCTGCACTCCCAATCATAGCAACTACGACGCAGTGTCATAAACCTGATCCACTGGGGGACATCGAGTGGTTCACCTGCGCAGCTACCACCTACGGTGCTGTATCTTTTGCTGGCGCCATCGGCATTGGCTATGCGAGCCTGAGGCTAGGAAGGACGATCCCGGCGGAAGCATGCATTTGCATGAACATGGTCGGTGTTGTGTCACCAATACCTGCGTTCTCTCGCATGGGTAAGTGGCTCATTCGATACGTTGCTTGCACTCACTGCTCAAAGATATCAATTCATTCCAATATTTCGCCATCCTTCTCTTTTACGTGGCTCTCTTTGAGTTCATTCACGTCTCGATAATCAGGCGCACGATACACAACACACTCCGTACAAGGTATAACTCAATCATCACGAGTTATCTCCCGCAAGCTTGGCATCAAGGTCAGTCATGTAATCTGCTTTGGTAACTCGGTCACTGACATTTATCTGTTTGTCGTCCATATAGCCCCTTTAATTGGCACTATAACAGAGTCACAGGAGAATTCAGTAACTGGAGACAATGTCGACTACCGCCACTCAGTAAGTCATGTTGCCCTTTGATGGTGTTCATGCATCCATCAACTCTTGCTGGTTGCTGAATCTTTCAACCAGACACCGACTTGCCAGGGATACAGCAAGCTGGCGATGACAGAGCACGGTGGTGACTCTATAGCTACACTAGTTTGAGAATTACTTTAGCATCAACCATCTCTTGTTTTGTATAAACCCCTTGCAATTCTACATTAGACAGCTAATTACTGTATGTGAGAACTGATACTCAGCAGAAAGCTGGAGTTGCACTCATGGATGATGCGCTAGCTGTTTACCGCCACGAGTGCATCAACTGTGGCGGCGAACAGCTACAGAACAAGTCTAAATTAAAGGCTATACTATACGGTATCATAAACAAATCCTCGACGTTCAACCTAGCATACGTACATCGTGTTCCCGAGCCATCATCAGGTTCATCATAGTGCGCTGGCGCGATCCATCAATCCTCTCACTCGTCTACTCAGCCGCTCAGCCTCCATCTTGCGCTCCAGCACCTGCTGCGCTGGCATGTCCTTGCGCCGCATCCACCCTCTTATCGTCTTGCCCTCGCTCTCGGTGCGTTTCGCGTGCATGGCGGACAAGTCGACGACACGAGGGGACGAGGAGAACTTGATGACGTCCCGGTAAAGCATTTTCGTTTCAGTGGCGAGCGAGCGAATAGTAGGTGGCGGAGACGGAAGGTCCGACTCGGATTCTTCGGAATCGGAGAGGGTCGATGGGTCTAAAGGTGGCGTGGGTGGTGGGCGGACCGGTTCCGGAAGAGGAGGCAGGGCTTGGATCTCCTTCAGTAGGTCTTGGCCTTTGAGATACGAGTTCTCTGTCCGTAAGAACCTCACTGTTCCACGGAAGGCCTCGATCTACGAGCGGATGAGAGGCTGTGTCATGAGCTTTGTGCATAACGCACCTGTTCCAGCAAATGTGAAGTTTCGACGCTCCCTTCAATAGGGGTATTATCTGACTCGGCAGGTTGATTGCCAGCAGCTGTCGAATGAAACCACTAAGCATCCTAGCATAGCCGACGCCGTAAACCTCGTACCTTGTCTCTCTGGTGCAGCCATAGTCTTGAGCTTGGCGTTATCCTGCTCGAGGGCATCCAAATCAGCCTGCAGCTGCTCCATCGCCTCCTCATACGCTCGCTCTTGCTTCCTTGCTTTCGAGAGCTCGATCTCAAGCTCGACGATCGTATCTGTTTGCCTCTTGCTCGCTTCCATGCGGCGTTCCATGAGCTCAATCTTGACAGTCGACTCTTGGATGGTCTGGTCTCTCGACTTGAGACTACGAACAAGACCCTGAATCTCGTCTTGTAGCTGAGCAGCTTTGCGCTCTGCCTCGACGTTGACCGCTGTACTTGCTCGGATTTCGTCGACGCGCACAACCCAGGGCGGTGTGCCGGTGACTGTCAAACGTGACCAGGGTCATGGATGGTCGATTGCACGGAAGAGGATACGTACTCTTGACAACGTTCTCTGGTTCGAGTGCAATGGGCAATAGTTTATTACACTCCCCTGCAAGCTGTGCGATGGCTTCGCCGACCGCCTCCCAGTAGGATGAACCAGGACGGAGATCTTTCGCGACGGTCGACATGGCTGTCTGCTTGGCATACGAAAGTACCGTGGCGAGCTGGAACGAAGACTTGGCACTTCGAGCATCGCTGAGATGGGGAATCACTTGCTGAGCAAGCTATAGGACGACAGATGAGCAGTCAGTGTCGCGTCCTCGTTAAGGCGTGAATTGGGCGTACGGAGATACCAAAGTTGACGAGCTCGGGGACGGTATTACTCAGTGACTTCAGCTGACCAACGAGATGTGCTTTCATTGCTGTCGAGTCTTGGGTAACGTCCTCCAAGCGTTTCGTAAGTTTCCTATATTGGAGCCATGAGCTTCTCAAACAAGGGAGGGAATGATGTCAAGATGCTAACTTGGAGAGGACCTTCGCACTCTTGCATTGGTCGAGAAGCTTCTGAAGCGGCTCGAAAAGTTCTGGCTCTGGATCGTATCCGCCCATTTCGAGAACCACATCTTCGTCTCGCAAGATAGCTGCGACCGAGGTTTTCGTAAGACCGATCGAGGCAGCGAACACGTCAAGATCATGGTCAAACGAGAGTGCATATCCCAATTCTCGTTCACCCAGATCTTGGTCAAATCCGCCAAAGTAGGTCTCAGCAAGATGGTCGAATTGTGCTTGCAACCTGTACCCACATAGGGATTAAATTCTGTGCAACTTCTAGAATATGCGGCACTCACTTCACGATGTCGCTGACAAATTCCATTTCGCGGAATTCATCGCGTCTTAGAAGATCAATATGCATGTCGATACGTTTCTCCATAGGAGCAATCTCGGGGTAGATGCGGCCGATGTTCAAGAATGAGGTTGGATCACAACGGCGAAGGATTGCAGCAAAGCGCTTGCATAGGATGGCGAGACCAGCAGCACGACCTCTCATCTACAATCCCATGTCATGCGTGCAACGTTTGACTGAAGGAGCTATACTCACCTCACAAATACCTACAATAGTCTCAGACACATCTCCGTTGAGAGACTCGGGAAGTCCATGAGCCTGTCCAACGACAGTGTTGATGAGATCGATCTTCAACCCCACCCGTTGGAAGAAGAGGTAACAGCTTGTAGCATCACTGTCGCTCTCTACATAGGGTTGCGGTAGGTATGGCTAGGTCATAGACACTCAGTGTTGTATAGAAGACGAGATGAACATTGCTGTCACCTGTACAATCCCGAGCAATTCCCTGCTTTCTTTCGCTTCCAGTTTGCGTATCTCGAGCTCAACGGTCTTCGCTTGATTCTTGGCCGCGGATGACTGGAGCTTGAGATTGAGAGACATCATTGCTGCTGTTTGCGATGCTGCCGTAGCAGACTCGTGTTGTGCCGTTTGAGTTTGCGCGCGCAGGTTGTCGAGTTCGCTGGATGCGATGATCGTAAGGGTTCGCATTGGGGTACTGAGTAGGAAGTTACCTTTGTAGCTGTAGCACAACCTCTCGGAACTGAGCGATGGTGTTCTCCAGATCTTGACAGGCGTCTTCCAACGTCGAAACCTTTTGCAAGTGTTCTCGGATCTGAGAGTCTTTCGACTCTGTAACCAAGAATCAGGTCTACCAGATTTGCCGCACGATAACATGATGCGTACCAATTTCCTCTTGCAGGGCTTTCTCCGTCTCGATGTGATTTTCTTCCAGTTCGTCATTGAGCTCCTTAAGAGCCTCAAGGTCCTCAATGGTGATACGCATCTCCTCGATCTTCTCCCCGAGCATAAGATTCCGCTCAGTAAGTTGCACGAGCATCTCTTCCGCTCCTAGTGCATCATCAAGCTGGGCTTTGAGGTCATCGATCTGCGTTTCGGCGTTGGAGAGCTTGATGAGAGTTGTTTCGTATTGACCTATTGCAGGTGGGTGTATCAGAAGTAGCGCAGACGAAGAGATGATTGAGTAGACCTTGAAGATCATCGATACTCGTGATGTCCTTCTCCATTTCGGCAATGCGCCGACGTTGTTCTTGTTCCGTTTGTTGGGACATGTCTCGGAGACTGTAGGGATTAAATGGACCAGGCGAGGAGGACAACAGAAGTGACGTACCGGATAAGTGCCTCCTTCAAACGTTCGTTGTGCTTTTCAAGTTGAATGTAGGGTAATGAAGACTTCGCGTTTGCTTCACCTTCCTCCTCAGCAACTGCCCCATGGTCAGTGTTATCATATTTCAGTCGACACACGTACTTACCACCACCCTCTTTCAGTACCTGCAACTCCACGCCCACCTGGGCTAACTTCTCTTTCACCTCTTCTAATTCTGCCTGCGCCAACTCGGCCTTCTCCTCTGCGACCTCTTTATCCAACATGGCCATTTCTAACTGCTCCTGAGCATCGATCCCCCTGTTGTCCGAGAGGTGAGCAATTTGCTGGGCGTCAGCCAATTCGCGTCGGGTGGCAATGAGCTCGGTCTGGAGCTGATTAAGCTTGGCCTGGAGTTTCGGACGAAGGGCTACGAAAGACTCTGCTTCAGAGAGGCGCGCTTCGAGCTCACGGATATGCCGGGCATCATCTGCTCGCTTTGCTTCCATTACTCGGGTTCGTGCACGAATTTCTTGGAGCTCAGCGTCTTCTGCTGTGCGCTACATTGCTGAGTGAGTAGCAGCGAGTATCACATGAAGACGAGACACACGGTAGCAATGGGTGAAGATGGTTCTCTCGTTATAGAGACTGCTCGTATGTGTCCAGACCCAGTGAGAGAAAGGGCAGCGTGCGCTGGTGCACTCGTCAAAGAAGGTGATGGTGTGATCTGAGCGGGAGGTAACAACAAAGCAGGTTCCGGCACGGGAGATTGCTGGAGAGACTGCGGCTGGGGTTGAGGCGAAGCAGTCTGAGGGGCGAAGGGTGAGAGTATGGTCGTTCTTGAATTTGAGATGGTGATGGAAGTTTCATGAGACGAGGATGACGATGGAGGTGGTGCTGGTGGTGCTGTAGTACGTATAGAGGGCTGGGAAGGGCTGGGTGGTACACCGTCGGCTGTTGATTGACGAGGGAAGGACTTGCGTGGTTGGAGGGAGAGTGACGGGATGCGTTTCACGGGGGAGGACGGTGGTGCGAGTCGAGATATATGGGGGCTTGACCTGCCAGGTGGTGAGAGCATGGAGGTCCCCGATGGTGGGGGTTTGACTGGGCTTGACGAGCGGGAAGAGGAAGAGGTAGCGCTTGTAGTTCCGGAGCGTAATGGAGTTGGCCGGACGGGGCCAATGCTGGGAGTGCGCTGATGGCCCACCACGGAACGCGAAAGGTTCGGTTGTGCTCGCTAAACGAGATGTATGATCCGCCAATCGCTGTTGTCGAACAACGAAGACTCACTACAACGTTCACTGGTGGGTGCTCAGGCTCAGCCGCGAGGATCTTGACTTGACTTGGGCGAATGAACACGCCATAAAGTGGCTTGCAAGAGAAATAGGCGATGCCTTGGATGGAGCCATCGTTCTTTCCCTTTGGCTCGAAGAGTTCGATACCGACCCATTTGCCTGGCGCGAAGGAGGTCGCACCGCAGAAACGGACGATTCCCTTGCCGGTTGAGATCTCTACGAGAGCACCGATTGAAGGGTCCACGACAGACATTCGTGGCGAATGCCCGGCCTACTTTTGTAGACCCAAATGACCTAGAAAGAACAAAGAGTAGTAATTAGTTAGTTAACAGGCTCGAGGAGAGCCAGTGGCGGTACTACTATTGATAGAGTAACACCCCGTGACGCGCCGTGACACCGATATCACGCCCGGCTTCGTCACCGCGGGCAACAGCGAGCAACCTACCGTCGACATCCTAGTCGCATCGGGATTCTGGCAGCTCATCGTCCTTGACAACGTAGCACAAAACTTTGACTGTATTACTCCTGGTAGACGCTCAGATGCAAAACGGACATCATGCACAGGGTGCGGCCGTTTAACTTCCGTCCATTTGCTGACGTTTGTCAACTCTCGTTTAGGCGTTGACTCGCTCTCTCTGTCTGGTCTCAGAGAACGGGCAGGTTCAGACATGGGATCCGATAATGTCACTGAACGGGGTTGGACGTCCACCACCGCCTCTGACCCGTCATCAAACCAAACAACAGATGGACGCGGTGAGCACACTGGAAATCCCCCCAACGGGAGGCGCCATGGTTCGGATGAGACGCTCCCAGACCCTCTACCCATCATCCCCTACTGGTCCGCCAAACGACATCTCACCTGTGGCAATCCCGCTCCTCATTCTCCCGAGTGTGCCAAGCTCTTCCCATGGCGTGGTTCAGCCCCTGGAAAACTCAAGACCGCAAATGCTGCTCTAGTATTATGCCTGAACATAGATGTAGATCCTCCAGATGTCATCAAGACCAATCCTTGTGCAGTCCTCGAGTGTTGGGTTGATCCACATACAATGCCATCGCACAAAGCTCTGGAAGCCATCGGTACAAACCTCCAGCACCAGTTCGAGGGTCTCAGTCTCAAGATCCCTTACAAACCAATCTTAGACCCTTCGTACGAGGACCTGCGTCGATTCTGCCTGAATTTGCGTAAACAAGCCAAAGACGAGACTGTTTGCTTCTATTATAACGGGCACGGTGTACCTAAGCCCACGCCAAGTGGAGAACTCTGGTGCTTCAATCGCAACTACACACAATATATCCCAGTTTCCCTCATGGAAGTACAGAGCTGGCTCGGATCTCCAGGCGTTTACATCTGGGATTGCTCAGCTGCCGGTAACCTTCTGACTAATTTCAACAACTTCGCTGAGCGCCGCGATCAGGAGGTGTTCACCACTCGTGGTGGGTATGCCGATGGCATGCAACCTTACATGAACTCTCTCCAACTCGCAGCATGTCTTGCACACGAGCAGTTGCCCTCGTGTCCAGAGCTTCCCGCTGATATCTTTACATCCTGCCTCACTTCTCCCATCGATATTGCGCTGCGATACTTTATCATGACCCATCAACTGCCCAACAACATCACTCCAGACATGGTAATGCAGCTCCCCGGTGATCTCAAGGATCGAAGGACACCTTTGGGCGAGCTCAACTGGATATTCACGGCCATTACAGATACGATCGCATGGACCACGTTTCCTCGAGATGTTTTCACCCGCTTATACCGTTCTGATCTCCTCATCGCATCCCTGTTCCGCAATTTCCTCTTGGCGGAAAGGATTATGAAGAATTATCATTGCACCCCACACACCTATCCTGCTCTCCCCGCTACAAACACGCATACACTCTGGGCTGCGTGGGATCTTGCTGTTGATACATGCCTACGGCAGCTTCCCGATCTACTTGAAAAGAACCCCACATCCGCGGGTGCTACAGCGAATTCTGCAGGGCAGATTGGTACCGGTGGAGGACTGGCTGGTCAGCCTGGTCAGCGTGGTGTTAATGGTCCACAGGCCGAGAAGCCATACCAATACATACCAAGCAGGTTCTTTACGGACCAACTCACGGCTTTTGAAGTCTGGATATCTCGGGGTGGCTCTGCGCTTACGAAGCGAGGCCCATTGTCACTTCCACCCCAGAATTGTGGAGGTTTTGATAGTACAGACGGCACAAATGGCTCTGCGATCAGCCTTAATGGAATCCCGACTTCTGCTGGTCACCAAACTGACCGGGACCTGGTGCCGCGCAAGCCACCGGACCAACTACCCATTGTCCTTCAAGTTCTCCTCTCTCAGCCGCATAGACTTCGAGCCCTCATCCTTCTGTCTCAGTTTGTTGATCTAGGACCATGGGCTGTCAACCTCGTTCTCACAATTGGCATATTCCCATATATCTCTAAGCTATTGCAAGCCGCGGGTCAAGACCTGCGGCCTGTGCTCATCTTCATTTGGGCACGCATCCTCGCGGTTGACCCGAGTGTCCAAGTAGACCTGCATAACACTCAAGGCTTCAAGTACTTTGCCAATGTTCTGGCTCTCACTGAGGACCACCCCCAACATGCTCTTCCCAACAGCGCGGAACACAAAGCTATGTGTGCATTCATCCTTGCCGCCGTTTCTCGGGACTATTACAATGGTCAAATGGCCTGCTGGAGAGAGCGTGTATTTGACAATTGTTTCGACAAACTAGACGAGGGCGACTTTTTGCTCAGGCAGTGGTGTGCGCTGTGTATTGCCCAGATATGGGAAGGGAACGACGAGGTCAAGGTTTATGGCGTTGACAGAGGGACTCAGGATAAGCTAATCCTGATGTTGTCTGATGACTCACCAGAAGTCAGGGCTGCAGCGCTGTACGCACTCGGCACGTTCATGGGTGCTAGTGGGTCTGCAAATCCCACGAAACCAGGAGGTGGTGGTACCGGAACGCAGTACCAGCTTGAAGAACGTATTCATTTCCGTATGGAGGTCGCCGTCGCCACTGGCGCGACACTTGCTGTGAAGGACGACGCGAGTCCAATGGTGCGCAAGGAGCTCCTTATCCTCATCAGCTGTCTTGTCAAGGAGTGGAGAGGTTACTTCGTGATTTGTGCATGGATCTACTGGGAAGAGGACAGGAAGTGGCGTTCCGACCCAAGTGCGCAGCCCCATGAAGAGGAAATGACCTCGGTTGCTGTCGCTGATTGGTTGGATGTATTTGGTGATGACGATGGCGCACGAGAGGAGAATCGTGTTCTGCTTTCATCATTCTTCACGATCTTCGTAGGCCTACTGGAATTGACAACCGACCCATATCACGAAGTCGCCACCCTCGCGCAAACAATCGCAGATTATATTGTGGCTCTCCTCTTGGCTTCTCCATTCTACCGCCTTGATTGTACATCTCTCGATGTGCCACCTTCACAAGTAGACTCCAGAGGTGGCCCTGGCGGCGCTCACTCCCGTGTTTCATCCCTCCAGTCATCGCCCCTTATGCAACATCCACCCTCTCCAGTGCTTTCCCGTCCGGGGGTGACGCGCAGCGAGAGCATGACGAGCACATTATCTTCAGGTGTCACCTCCACCATTCGACGTACTTCCTCATTTGCTAACACCCTGCGCAACCTCGCGGGTGGCATCGCCTTCCCGTCGACCGAAGATACCCGAGCCCCTCCCTCCCCAATCGCGCCTCAGTCTCGCCCAGACTTCCTTGCTGCTTCCAGACCCCCATCACCAAACTACAATCTCGCACAATATACGTCGCCTTATTCTCGTCCGGCTACGCCGAACACAGCGAGTTCAACGATTGTAGGCTCGCAGCCCCCTTCACCCACACATTACAAAGCACACCCTGATTATCTTCCTTCACACGTTATGGAGGCGCTTATGGAAGAAGACATGGTGCGACTGCGCTCACGCCGGCGGGTGGCGGCACATGGGAGAAGAGGCGGACCTGGCTTTGGACCAGGTGGCAACCTGAGCAGTCCGAGCGGGAGTATATTCTCAGTTGAATCAAATGGGAGCAATGTTCCGCTTGGATGCGGAACTGGGAATGGACTCCGAGACGTTTTGCCATTGAAGAGCTCATTCTTCGATTGGTGCTGTGAATATTTCAAAGAGCCGCAGATGAGGGTATGTTGTATATCCTTGTGTTGTTCTGCCCGTGCTCACTTCTCGATTGAACACAGCAAGCAGAGGCAGATGAACCTGGCAGTGTTCAGTATAACTACCAGGTGTGGAGGCAGCAACGCAACGAGCACGTGATTGCAGAAACACAGTCGCAAGCACCTTTGGCGGGTTGGTTATGTCTTTGAGCTACATCGTCCCAGCTGATTGATACGGTTACATCCACAGAGAACTCTCGATGGGATCGACCAGTGGCCAACCTACAAGTCAGCAGCAACCCACTTTGCATGACTCTACACGCATACGATCCTCATCTCGTCATCGCAAATGACACGGATATGATCAGGTTTGTCCGATGCGTCCTCGTAAATAATCCCGTATTGACTGTACTGTAGCGTTTGGGACTGGTCTCAACGGAAGCGGTTGAACTACTTTTGCAATGGAAATCCCAAAGGAACAGGCATAACGTCGTTACATATTATCAACCAAGATGTAGGGGGTATCATCATGGCAGGTTCAGGTCTGTTGTTTTTCCCTTTTCAACTCACCATCCTGTTGAAATACCTTTGCAGCCGACGGGATCGTGCGCCTATATCGTAATTACGATCCAACTTTGGATCAAGGTCCATTACAGATGGTTAGCTCTTTCCGAGGTTTGACCGAGATGATCAGTGTGCGGAGGGGAAGTGGACTCATCTTGGATTGGAAACAATCCGGAGGATCTCTCCTTGTGGGTGGTGATTCAAGAATTATCAGAGTTTGGGATGCACATACCGAATCACAAGTTCTGGTGAGGTTTTCGCATTCGATCAACTATGTGCTTCATTGAGCAAGCAATCTAGGACTTGGAAACCAATTCAGAGAGCCCCATCACCTCCTTAGTCTCTGATCATGGGTCATCGTCGACATTTATTGCTGGCTTCGCAGATGGCGTTGTCAAAGTGTTTGATCGCCGTCTTGAGGAGGACGATGCCGTCGTGAGGTCTTACCATGAGCATCACACTTGGGTGCAGAACGTCAAGTATCACCCAAGGATCGGCGGCCAATTCCTTTCAGCGAGGTATGTCACGTATATCTTTGGTAAAGAGCATCGAAAATGTATTATACACAGCCTCTCCGGCGAAGTCCGCCTATGGGATACCCGAGGCTCCGACCGCGCTGCCCAGGCATGGGATCTACACCCTGCTGGCTTATCATGTTTCGATGTTCATCCCCAAACCGGCCTCTTTGCTACGTGCGTAAATGTTTTCTCCGTATGGTTGTCGTTGGGTGACATTGGAATAGCGCATCCGCTCTCACCCCTACCAATTGGAGACACCAACGTCTTACGATACATTCGATATCCGATCCCAGTCTCAATGCTTTGACCACGCTCGGTCTCCCTACCAGCCTTTCTGTATATCCAACACGACCTCCATCGCCGTACATCCCGAGATTTACCTCGTTATCTTTCCATCCCATGGAAATGTTGTACGCCATTGGGCAACCTGATGGCTCTGGTACGCTTTATATTTGCGCATTTCATGTCCAGTATGTCTGACGA
The DNA here is from genome assembly GCA_038093395.1 of Baorangia bicolor. Classification (NCBI taxonomy): domain Eukaryota; kingdom Fungi; phylum Basidiomycota; class Agaricomycetes; order Boletales; family Boletaceae; genus Baorangia; species Baorangia bicolor. The sequence continues at coordinate 58,361 of JBBPSC010000016.1, forward strand.
TGTTTACAGTCAAAATCTCTGGATGCAAGTTCAACTAGGGATAAATTTGAAATGCACATTGCAATATGTATTGTGGAAGATGCTATCATGCCTCTGCGTAATTATCTTACCAAATCTCTTCCTCAGATGTTTCGAAATGCTATCGCACGATATATCCAATGTACTATAGCGCACAATACGTATCATAATTGCATCTGGGGACAGATACCATTCTTATTTTGCACTGATTTGTGGTAGTGGGTTCGGATCTCGGAGTCAGCAACATCCGATTATTGCGTGAACGGCCATCATCTTCACTGTTGCATAGCATGGGGTCGCATCGTATCCTCCTTAGCGCGGGTTCCAATGCCAAAGGCCAACTGGGGATTGGCTCCTACGACGATGCCCATACATTCATGCCATGCCAGTTCGCAGACTGTGAACCAAACCAACTCCCTGATCTCACCTCCACACTCACTCATATCGCATGCGGCGCAAACCATACAGTCCTGCTGCTAGAACACCCCGACGGCTCCACCACTCTATGGGGCACCGGAGACGGAAGGAGCGGCCAGCTTGGGCCTGAGTACCGTCGCGAGGAACCAGAACCAACGCCATGGACGATCTTTCACAAGCTCGCCCTGCCACTCCCGGCTTCGTATGCCTCCCGCGGGTACACGTATAAACGCATCGCCGCAGCGTGGGAGACGACGTACGTCGTGCTCTCGCGTCGCGGAAGTTCTGACGTGCTGCTCTCCATGGGGTCGAACGATTTCGGAGTGTTGGGTGTCGGAGAGGGAACGGGTGGGTCGGCGAGGACTGGTCCCGGCGAGCCGCAGGTCGTTGACTTTGATCACGTCTTTCCGGACGAGTCTGGATGCCATACACAACTCCGAACGATATGTGTACGATCTCTCCACGCCGGTCCACGCCATGTCGTCGTACGGCTCGTCATAGCGAGCTCTGATGGGTCGTCCTCGTATTCTGCCCTCGTTGGATGGGGTGCATCCAGACATGGACAACTTGGCCAGAATGGAGGGGCACGATTCGTTGCTCGCCCTATTCCCCTACCCATAAACATCCATGAGGATCCTATGGTCTCATGTGCACTGGGAAATCAGCATACAGTCATCTTACACGAATCGGGACGCATATCAGCCCTCGGGTCGAATAAACA